>CM049399.1:18125000-18192500 GCA_026929865.2 Hyperoplus lanceolatus | reverse complement strand
GTCTCTAATCACCATAGTTCTGTGCGGTCAGCTACAGTTACACACAAAAAAAAAAGGTGCTGACAGTGTGGCTGTTGTACATGTGCGTGTCTGTGTGTGCAGTGCACTGTGCAGTGGATCCAATGTCAATGTGTGTTGGGCTCTTTATGTGACTGTACTGTATATATGCTCATGCACATATAGGACTGCATGTTTGTGTGTCTGTGTGTGTATATAAAGCGCCTCTTGACAGCCATTGGGGGTGGCGGTGGAGCAGTCGGTGTGTTTGCCTTGGCAGCTATTCAGCATTCCACATTCCTCTGTGATATTCAGTACTGTGACCTCAGGAAACCCGCCCGCAAAGAAGCTCTCTCTCTCTCTCTCTCTTACGTTCCTCCTCTCTCACTCTTTCTTTCTTTCTCTCTCTCTCGCCACCTCCCCACTTCTCTCTGTATTTCTCCCGTTCCCTACCTTCCTCTCTAATCATTTACTCCACCCTCTTTTCCTATCTGAACTTGGGAAATCATCTGTACCACCAGCCCTCCTCCCCCCTTCGGTTTCTTTCACTCCCACTTTCCATCTCCTTTAAGAGTTTATCCTCTATACGTTCCCCCTTTGTCTGACAGAGGTCCCCTGACGAGGCACCTTTCTCAGTGCTCCGAGGTTTGAACACACATCTTGCTGCTGCTGTCACTGAGAATTCACAACACTTCTTCACTGTCCTGATCGCTCAATTGATCACTCACTCAAAGACGCATATTTCTCCTTTATTAGGAACTCCTTCTGCATGCACACAGTACTACAGCCAGAGGATAGAAGGAGTAATCCCCCCGTCTCCAACTCCCATTTCCTTCTTTCTCTCAAGATGTTCATTGCTGCCACTAGAATATTCAAAAAACATAAGTTAAAAGAATATAACGTAATAAAAACTGAGAGAGTTTAATTTGCAGTACATTCGATTAGACGTGTACTGCAATGGTGAGGAATAGTGAGTTATTGACTGGTTTGTTGATCTCTCCTCCTACAAATAAACTTTATTCCTATCTTGCTGTGTGTCAACAGACTCCTTCTCTGACTCCGCCCTCTTGACTTTGACACCCCGCCCACACGCACAGAGAGACGTTTCACCTGAGATGACCCTATGCCCGGGGCAAGGCGGTTCCTTCTAATTCCCTCCCTCCCTCCCTGCCTGTTGCTTCGCTCCTTCCTCCCTTTCTTAGCGAGCACTGTGAACTACTACTTAAAACACATGGCCTAGCACCTGCCATAGACAGGCAGAAGGCTGAGAGAAAGAGAAGGAAAGAGAAAGAGGGCGACCACAGAAGAAGAGATGATAGGATGTGAACGGTGCCCTGTGTTAAAAATAAAGTAAAAGAAAGCTATCAACAGTATTTGAAGGGCCTCAAAAATATGTGTATGGCTGTACAGGGCTGTACGCTTATTTTTTAAAGTGGTAGCACTGGTGCTAGCAAGCAAAAAAATTCAGTAGCACAAAAATAAATTTGGTAGCACACAAAGTATGATCGAAAACTTGCATGACCCTAACCCTTGCATTTAGCTCTAATTACCTTTGAGCATGTCATCTTGGTTTTATTTGAGAATCTCAATGAATATGATATCCTAGTGTGCAGTAATAATTGTAGAAAAATGAATAGGGGTGCACTGATTTCAATTTAGACAAAAGAGTCTAACCTGCCAATGGCAATTTTTTTGCTGATTCAGAATTATTTCCCCCACATAGAACTATAAAAATAATGTCTATACCTATATATTTTTTATAAACATATCATTATTATATTAGGCTAATAATAACAAACATTTTTAGAACATTTCATTCTTTTAATGAAAACCATACTTTAAAACATTGAACATATAGCCTATTAAATAAATTAGTAAACATAGTTATACAATTTAGGCCAAGTTAAATAGGTTGTGTCAATCTTTGTTTAAATCATAGATAGTTACTGCTATTGACTGCTTTCTTTATAGGTCCATGGTTGACTGCAGGGCTGTGAAGCGCTAACTTCCTGTTCTTACCTGCTTCAAAATAAGAGTCAACTCGCATTTGACTAGTAACCGACCTTTATTGTGAAGGCGCACAGGAAATGTTCTGTCTGTTTGCACACGCACTAACTTGACTGCGTTAATGCAAAGAGAGCCGTCTCCTTCCTGTTTTAACCGTTGGTGAAGTTAGACGCCATATTCGCCGCACAAGCACAGATCCCGAGCACACATCTTTCACCAGCCAAAGTGGAGGGTAGACTTAATAACTTACTCGCCTAAGACTACAATCACCCGCATTTGGAGAGTGTTAATGTAGAGCTCTCTAAGCAGTATTTTTGCATAGCTCCTCTGTGTCTCAAACAGACAGCATCTGCTCATTAGCACTGGTGCGACTGGACTTGTATTCATCATCGCACGTGATCAATTTCAGTAGCAAATGCGATCAAAACTGTCGCACTGTACAGCCCTGACTGTACATTAAGCTAGCTAAAGGGACTAACAGATTCAAGGAACATACCCTTAGCAAAATAATTAAGCATTTTTAACGTTAAACTGAGGCAAAAGTCAAAGTGGCATACTACTGAGAACTACACAAGAAAAGATAGATAACCAATGTAGACGGTAACACCCCCTTTCCCCACCGAGGCCTCCCCATGTTGTAATGTAGAAATCCACTGTGTGCAGCTTGTGTGTACTTTGTGGTTGACCCACATACAGTGGAGCGGAGCAGGGGTGAGCCGAGGTAAAGGGTGGAGCAGCCAGTCAACCCTCTTATCTCCCTGTGACTGTGACACTTGCCTCTATCTCAAGTGTACCTTTATATGGCATGAGTTTGCAGCAACAACGCCAGCAAACCGCTGAAGTCATAAAAATAAACAAATGAGAGTTGAAAGACAAAGAGAAAGCAAAAGAGGGTGAAATAATGTTACTGACTTACATTAAAAAAAGTATGTGGGGCATATTTGTTTTGTGTGTGTGTGTGTGTGTGTGTGTGTGTGTGTGCGTGCGCGCGTGCGTGCGTGTGTGTGTGTATGTGTGTGTGTGTGTGTGTGTTTGTGTGTGTGTGGTGTACTGAGAGATAAGGACAGCATGCTGCATCATCCGTTAAAGCTTTCCTACATAAACATGGCCATAAGGCCGCACACAGATGCTTATGCCCATCAAGAAAAACAAACAAATAAAAGTGCATCTGTGCGGTAAGGTCAAACTTGTGAAGTAAATTATGCCTGTGTATGAGTGCCCGCTGCATGTTTTGCCATACTTTATTGTATTGAGTTTAGTACAATCTATCACTTCACACACTTGCAAATAAGTGAACAGTTTTCCCGGAATTTCAAATATGTTTGTGCAAACAATTCACAAATATGACTGAGAACATGTCTATGTATGTACTGTATGTACATGTGTTTGTTCATGTGGGGATGTGTGTGTGTATGTTTATACGTGTACGTGTTTTTGCAAGACTAAGAGTGAGCGTATGTGTGTGTGTTTCGGATTAAGAGCTTCACCCCTGGACCTCGAAATTAGATAGGGGATTAGCGGGACACATCCGCCACCTGGCATTTTAAGCCGCGCAATTACAACAACAACTTTTAATCAACAACAGCCACACATGTGTCACATACAGTTAGAACCCACCAACTCATTTATCTTCTTCCTCATCTCTCTCTCTCTCTCTCTCTTTCTCTCGCTCTCTCTCTCTCTCATGCTGTCATTGGTCTGACGCCGCACTAACACCAGGCCACATACAGGGCAGCTGTATGCTAGTTTTTTTAAGGCTGATCATGACCTACTGTATTAATGAGGATCAGCCTTGACTGGAAATTGTTAGCATAGTGCAATTGGCAATGATTTGGCCTCCGGAGTGACTCTAACTTGGCACAAGACTAGGAAATAGGATGTGAAACAGTTGGCGCTAGGCTAGAAGGTAGCATCCCATTAGCACCTGTGCAAGGCATTTACCATCCAAAGAGCATGTCGCCAGGCTAGAAGTTACTAGTTATCTGATACCTCATTATTGCTCTGTAAAGATTCTTTACAGTAGTTGCCATGTTTGGAGGTGCTGACGTGGGGTTAGAGGTCAGGGTTGGTTACAGAGTGTCACCTTTGGAGCTGGTGGGGATTGAGTGTCTTTTGCCATTTAAATTGGTTGTGTGTTTGGCTACCAAAGGATATTTAACATGACTCAGTAAGCCACCCTGATGTTAATCAAACCCCTGTTGACCATGCATCTGTATAGGATATGCTGTTAACTAATGGAGCGTAGCGTTAGTTCAGGCAGGGTATGGACGTCAAGCCGGCTGTCATCTGGGCTCGTCAGCTGACAGCCAGGTTACGCCCCTAGCACACCATTGGCTGTACACTCAAGTGGCGCCTTATTTAAGTTGCTCTAGCCTACCTACTGGTGCTGCTTCCTCTGTAAACTCTTGCAACCCACCTCCACCCCACCACCTCCTTGTTAACTGTATTTGTCATCAATGTCATTTCTGTTGTCATTGACGCTTGTTCTGTTCTACACCCTAGGGGGTCCTTGCTGCAGATCTCCTCACCTTTCGGTAATCCATGTAGCCATGGAGGTCAGAGGGATGGCTCTCTCTGCCTTAAAGCTTTCCACGTGAGCGCGTGGAGGGGGAGGAGATCATGGATCAGAACCATACCGCCAAATTTAATAATTGCAAAGTATTCTGCTATTTGAAATAAACTTCTAATTTTGACTAAAGTATTCCTGTCTGAATTGTGTTAATCATACAGAAGACAATAATGCTTAAAAATGTAAGCTAGCTAACCTAAACAGCTTTTTTAACACTTTTCTATACTCATTATAAGTGAATAAAGATATGTATAGGGGGTTTTTGGTTTTTAACGATATATTGCGCCAAATAAATAAACAAAAAAATAGCAAGGGTAACCGAACCTTTGGTCAGTTCTGCTCTATTTCATGGTCAGTGTGCAGTGGGGAGGAAGACACAGTAGGCTAGCAACCAAACCAAACACCAACAGCAGCCAGGCAGCATGAAAGCAACAGAAATCATGCACACCTCCAGTTAAACACGGTTATACACATATACAAAAGTCCTTCTGTGGTTTCGAGGTGGTTTGAACCACAAAGAGAGTGAGAGGAAAGAAAAGAAATACCCTGTAAACCAGGAGTCATTGCCAATATGCCAATAACCAAGACTAGCACATGTACAGTATAATGTAAAACACACTTTTGAAAAGTAATTACATATAATAAAATCTGAACTCTTCTGAGAGAGTACGATTTTAGACCCAAGACAAGAGGACCAAAATAAAAAAAAAATAAAGAAATGGAAACAAAGGAAGAAAAAAAGGAAGCGAAAAGGCGCACAGCCCCGCATTTATTCTATATTAACAAGCACAGTATCCATCCAAAATCTCAGATAGCCATCTACCATAAATTAGCACCAGATTACTCTAATGGACCATCAAGTAGCTTTTAAATATGAAGTGCAACCTTGATTTACCACTTCGCTCGAAGAAGGTGACAGAAAGTAGTAAGTAAAAACAGAGGGAAAAAAAGAATAATTACCCACAAAGATGAAACGAGATGAACGGACAAAATTAAACAGAGGATTGGAGAGGGAAACAGAGAGAGAGAGGGAGAGAGAGAGAGAGAGTCAGAAAATGAGAGAGGAGGATAATTGCAGTAAAAGGGGCACATTAGTCCGTCACTATCCTCAATCTAACCCCCAATTGTAGGTCAGGAGGAACAGAGAGACTAGAAAAAAAGGGAAACAAACAAGGATGGAGCAATTTAATAATACCTCATATCCTGTTTACGTAGTGTCAGACTTTTCTCTCTCTCTCTCTTCAACTTTCTACCTCTGGCCTCTTTACACTGGCTGGCAGTGCTGAGCGTGCACACCCACTGCCAGCTCCATGGATCACACACCATATCTCCTTACACACCTCGCATGACTAATCCACTGTCTCCCTGCCACAGGCTCAACTCACTTAAGAGAGATGGAAAGAACACTGACTTTGTCCTCACAAAGTGAAAAAAGGTCAAAGGAGAGGGAAAAAATCTGACAGGGAAACACTTGTGGCTAAAATGCCCATAAACCCCTCTGCAAAGGTCAATGCTAGTCTTAAACCAAGCTCTGGCAAATTGTATGAAGCTACTTTAATCAAGTGGAGCTCTACTGTAGCAGCGGTTGGGCCACGAGCAATTATGGATACTGACTCATAATTTAAGAAAGTACAGTGATGCCAGTCCTTCTCAACAGAGTCAATGTGTGGCCCTATTAACCCTTTGTGCATTAAGATATGGAATGTACACATACTTTTTTATCATCTCATCCAGAATGTCAAGCACCACTCTTTTAAAATAATTTCTGGTGGCATGCTGATTCTGTATATATTGTTTTGGCAACTTGTCAATTGCAGAGGCAACATACATTTAAACGGCATAGTGTGAAGATGCTCTAAGTCAGCAAGACGCTATAGCTCCATGCATAGTCTCCCATGCTCACTTTGTGGCAGCCAAGCACGTCGTTGGGCCTATTTTAGTGGGGCTTAAGCTTTCTTTGCAAAATAGCATAAAGCACTGCCCTTGAACTTGAAGGCACTTGCATTACTCTAGTCTAGTGTGTAGTTACCTTATTGTGCACTACAGGGAGTGAGCAAACTAGTACAGTTTGACTTAATAATACATACACTGAATATAGACTTGAATTATCTGACTTGCATAAGTTACTGTGCATTTTAGATCCTGCTGCCCTATATAAATAGTATAAAATACATGTATACATGCAATTCAAATGAACAATTTTTTAGCATTTTTGGCCCCAAAAAGAGGGGCCTGTGCCACAATGCTATTATGATGCTATACTAATGTGGAAAACTTCTGGTAGCAGTGCTATAATGGTTGACCCCCCCCATACAGCATTGATGTCTCTAAAAGCTTACATTACAGTAACTGTGCCAAAATGCAAGCACAAAGATTTTGCAAGAGCACAAGCTTTGTTTGCGTGTGTGTGTGTGTGTGTGTGTGTGTGTGTGTGTGTGTATACAAACATGCCCAAGTGTCCTTTCTTTTTCGCATAAAAGCTGGACAACACTAACATAATCCTTGCATAAAGTATGATGACTCGTGTGTCACCTACTTGTTTTGTTTTGTTTGCAGTTTAACAGAGTGAAGCAGATGACCATATATTTGTACAGGAGCAAACACAAACACTCATTGGACAGAAAAGCACTCGATTACAATGAAACAATTTCCCTCTTGAATGAATTGCATTGCTCTTTCACATACTACTCTACTAGTGGTTCTCAGCTTCAGCCATACAACCATATTGCATTAACAGATGCACAGCGCTGTACACATCATAATCATAAATTTGAATATCATACATACACATTTTGGTAAGACATGCAGCAGAGCCAAATATGTGCAGATGAATATTGAAACACCACAGGAGAAAGGCATTTTTCAAAAAAAAAAAAAAAAAAAAACCTATATGCTCATATATTATACATTTAAAAAATCCATCTCTATGCTGGCTTTCTCCCTCTCATTCTCTCGTCACACTCTCTCTCTCTCCCTCATGTGGGAGGCAGCAGCACTGGGCACCCAGCCATGCCACATCAATATGCGTACTGGTGAAAAGCTTCCCCCGTGCTGCAGTTAGCCGAGGCCTGCAGCATTGGAAGCGCTGGGCTAATGTCACCGGATATGGCAGCAGTTCATGTTAGCTGGTAGTTAGTTGAAGGAGCTTTAGCTTTAGCTAGCACTCCCAAATGGTGGACCGTGTCAGCCAGGCCAGAGCCAGACTTTGGGCCTTGTCCTAGCAACCTGCCGCGGCGACAGCCCATTGACGCAGACAACAGCCAGCCAGTGCCACCCTGGAGGCACCTTGGATCCTGCCCAGGCAAGGTTCCCTGGGATTCTTGGTTGCCATGGTGCCAGCCAAATTCGGGTCCAATAAACGTGAGGGGGGAACAGGCGGTTGGGCTAGGGAGGGGGGACTTTGGGTTGGCAAAGCAGAGCCGAGAGAGAAGGGAAAGGGGGGAACCCTAAAATCAATCCTGTTGTTTGGAGTCAAAGGATCCAAATAGAAAAAGACATGTTTAGATAAAGATATATGGATCTAATTAAGTTAAAATGACGTCATTGATAACATACTCTCTCGAGAAATTGTGTGATGATGGATGCTGCTGATATCCTACACAAAGGGCTTTTTAAAAGAGTCTCTTGTCATTCTAAACTAAAAGATGAATATAAATGTCTTCTGCCATACTCTGAAGTTGGAAATGAAAAGGACAAAAGCTCAGCTGACGCATCAGTTGAGCTATAGTAGTGACAGATGAAACACCTCATATCACACCGCACAAGGCCACTGCTTTACTGAGACGACGAGCTCTTAGGAGATTATAAGCGTTTTAAAAACAGTGGCACATTAACAAATGTATTATTAAATTATGCCACAAAAAACATAGGTTCAATTAAGCTTTTAAAAGACGCCACTCCGTTTGAACTTCTCCGCTCTACTCTTCAAAGTCAGAATTCACTAAGTGGTTCGAGGTGACTTTACCCTGATCTCTATATTATTTATGAATTCATTTCTTCTTAATTAAAAAGTTTGCATGACAGAAATGCAGACTTTTTATAGCACTTAGTTCAACACATGACTCCCATCGGCTGACAGAGTAGCGGGCTGAAATGATGAACAGCTGAAGCAGAGAGAGGGACGCACGGCACCTTGCTGTGGCCGGTTCACCGCGTTGTCCCTGAGACCCCGAGAATCTAGCTTCTTCCAAACTCTCTCTCTCTCTGTTTCTTTTTAAAAAAGACAGGCTGCTTAGCCCATGAGTAACTTACCACACTCATTGAGACAATGTCCACCACATCCCAACTGATTTGCAACCCCAACCCCCCCCCTTCCCAAAACTCACACAAACATGAACAAACACATGCTCACACACACACACTAACGCCATTCCACTCCAAACTCATCCTGTTATCTAAAAAGCACCGTCCTCTCGTCAGCGTTCAGACGGCTCTTTTTCTCTTTCTCCACAAGAGAAAAGAGAGACTTTCCTGTTCACAGATGAATGAAGTCTTTTGATGAAGCGCCTAGCCTTGTTTACCGCCACTCCATTTATTTACCGGCCTGTTTTTCAAGTCGTCATTAAGGGACACTTTACCAAACACCCACCCACCCTCCTCTTCCCCTCAGCCTCACCCACCCACCAACCCCCTCCATGTCATCCTTTACTTAACTACACCCCCCGTCCCCTAAAGACATATATACACACTATCTATCCCCCCCTCTGAATACCATGTCGTTCCCTATCCTGTTTCATCCTGCTTTCTTCTCTCCGTCTAGTGTCTAGTGTCCTAGATCTGTGTCCAAACTGATTTGAAGCTTACTCGCTTACAGAGACGCATGCCAAATTTGATTCTCTGCATTCTGTTGTGCGTCCCTGCTAGCTCCACTCATTCGCCCCCCCACCACCCCACTTTCTGTCTCCTCTCTAAACTGCTCTCCTTCTCACGGTGTAATGAACACCAAAAGATGCCCTCATGATGGTTGTCTCTGGAAAAGAGCTAGCGGCCTGCTGCAAAACAGCTTGGACATATTTAAAAAAAAAAAAACGACATACAAAATGTGAAGAAAAAAGAAAAAGAAAAACAATGATATTTAAACAGAAAAAAATAAGTTAACATCAGTAGTCAAATATATATATATTTTTAAATCAATCACTTTACGCAAAACAGTAGAGAAACTGAACTCGAATCGCCCAAGTAAAGATGCGTCAATATTTAATTAAAAATAAAATCACTCGATCGATTGTGATCGAATATGAATTGTAAAGATACTGTTAGAAATGCAGGATGCCAGTCTTTGTGAAAATACAACACCTGAATGGCTGGTGGTGGCAACACCTCTTTACAGGCTAAAGAAAAGAAAGAAACAGAGAATTGACAAAGAAAAACTCACATTCAATGCTCACAGCCCCATGATGGCCTGCTCTCATGAAAAAAACAAGGATAATGGTCCTATTGAGCGCTAAAATGTTTGTGCTTACAAGTTATTGTACATTTTTCTGTAGCTGCAAACAGGAATCCAGGGTGCTAATGAGGCTAGAGGAGGGCATTCGTTTGAACCCTAAAGAGGAATAAAAGAAAAGGCGAACAAGTGAAAGGAAGAAAAGAAAAGAGAAGAAAGCCAGAATCAGAGGGAGGAGGTTGGCACGGACTGTGTATGAAAATTTGGCGTCTTCCATACAGATAGCATTGTGCCAAAAAAACGGCCGCTGACACGACTCCTCTCAACTCCTTTCACTCTATGGATGTAAGCCTTCAACTTGTCCACATAATAATTTATTAAGTTTTAAACCTTAATGTGCAAAATCAAATCAAAAAGTTTTTATTTTATTTTATTTTTTCTAAAATCATTAAGTTTTTATCTAGCATCAAAAACTCATCAAAGCCACTTCTTATGGGAAAACTGAATAAAAGCAACACAAAAAAAAGCAACGGTGCTTTGGATTTATAACGCAGTCTTGTGACTCTCATTTTAACATGACTATGGCTGTGCGGTGCTGAATGGTGTCATTAGCCAGACGTAGCAGTCAATGCCAGGGCCTCGCTGTGAGTGCAGCCCGGTGAATAAGCCATGGTCCCTGGCTCTCCCTCGTTTCTGGCTGGCCCTGCCTGATAGTGAGCATTGGCCACTGCACTCCTTCTCTACCTCCTCCTATCTGTCTATCCGAGGTCGGGAATCCCTCCTGAGTGGGTATATGGTTTTTGGGGACAGACACATTTCATGGTTGGCGCCGCTACAAAAGCCTGAAAAGAGACGAGGCACTGGGAAGACACAGTATTAATACAGACAATACCACCCCCTCGCTGCTTCTGACTCTCTCTCTTTTCTCAATAACCTATTTCTTTTCTTTTCATCTTCTCCTTACTCTCTCCTTTTTTCTCCCCCTTTTTTGCCTCTCTTCAGGTTTAAAAAAAAACTTTATAGCTGAGTGGGCTTTTAAAAAAGCCTTCTCAGCTCAAGTAAAGAATGCAGTTTTTATCACTGTGTGTTTAGCTTAGCTTACACCCGTTTTTATTTGACAATCGTTAATGTGTTTAAATGTGTAATTAAATCTCAACAGTAGGTATTAGACTGTGTTGAGTGTGAAAATGCTCTTTTTTCCCCCTTGGACAAAATGAAAAATCGCTAAGCATTAACACAAATACCCTTTCATAGACCCCATAATCATCTATTCAATTATTACTATTTTATAAATAATAATTATATTTTATATTATTTGATTTCCATAATATATTTTCGACAAATTCCGTTTAACAAATTATATCTGAGCTTACATTTGGATGGCATTTGGGCCATAAGTATCCAGAAAACATGAGCAATTCTTAATCTGACACTGCGATAACATTTCAGTCTTCCATCGTGAAGAACCTTTAAATAGAATTATTCTGCTTTCCCACCTGTGTTGCCTTCACAATGGAGAGCTTCTATTGAAGATTAGCATGAAAAATGTGACAGATTTCATTGACAAAAAGAGGGAATAAGAGAATTTTTTTATAAAAGAGCCAAATAGTACACTCTGCCTCATTTGTTTCACTATGATGACGGCCTCCCGATGTCACTGGAACAATCTGTTTACCTCATATCTCCCAACACTCAAACTCTTCACACAAAAGGAAACAGATGCGGAACATTTTCAGGCGGTTTTACTCTCTCCCGAGTCAGTTAGAGCCAAAGAAACCGAGGCTTACGATTGTTATGTAAAATCGGAAAAAAAGCATGGAGCTGATTCTAGGACAAAGGCACCGTATTACGGAGCACGCCAGTTTTCACTGGTCAATTTAATGGAAGACCAAACATAACAACGTTGCCTATGACTGGCCTTTCTCATGTTTTTTTTATTTATTTTCCCTCGAGTCTGTTTGTGTCATCATGGTCTCATGAGATAAATGCAGACCCAGCGGTTTTGGACCAATCTATGTCCGTCTGTGACACCCCAATGTTAGCCTCACGTCTGTATGTGTGTGTCTGTGTGTAAGTGTGTGTGGGTCCGTGCGCATGTTTTGGAGCGAGCACACAATAGGGGCTTGGCTAGCCCGATACCATTAGCTTTCCAAATACACAGACTTTTTTCCGAAGCCAAGAATAGTGTGAGAAGACTCTCACTCCGTCTCTCTAATGTGACTGGGCTATCCCTGTATCTTAACCCCTTCAGATTTTGATAAATAGTCACCTCGACATTCACCCTGACGCCACACAGAAAGACAAGAGATGCTGGCCCCGGCTAAACAAGAGCCATGAGTCAACATTTTACCGATGCCAAAGCCGCTCTCTGCATGTGGAGAGCTTTTTCTTAGCCGGCGTGGGCCCTGTTCCCATCGCACACAATACAAAAGCCTCAGACTTGACCAACTCCCTCAGTGTCGAGGTCTCATTTAATCGAAACTCAATGCTTACTTCACTGCCGAGGGTCATCCCGGAGCTCCGCACAACCACACACACACACACACACACACACAAACACTCAACAACAGTCCACTCAGCCCTTGTGATGTCATGGGAGCTGGAAAAGAGATCCGGGAAGTAATTAACAACAGATTATTTTCACAGGAAAAAAAGAAAGAAGAAATACGGAGCCACGGAGCAGTGGGGAACCTGTGGAATCCATCAGAGGTTCCTGTCAACTTGTAACACGTTGCGAGCTATTCATCATGTCAGCCATGACTGTTAGGATGCATCTCTTTTTTCTGTTTCAGTCTCCCTCTCTTATTCCTACTTCTAGTCCCCATTTTTTTTTCCAACATTTCTGTTCTTTTCCACCCAATAAATCACTGTTTTCATCAGTGATGAATTGAACAAATGTTTTTTTTTATTCGTGAATCCTTCCTGTGGTCAGTGAGTTGGCCTGGAGGGGCCTGGCTGCAGTGCTAGGGTTTCTCTGGGCTTTCTCACAGTGCCGTCCAAGGCATTACTATTGCTATAGCGAGAGAGGGAGAGGGAGAGAGAGAGAGAGTGAAAGAGGCGGGATATGGCAGCGTAGAGCGTGGAGTGTAGAGCGGTCATGGCAAGAAATGGCACGGCGAGCACATTTCACACCTCCCTCGGAGTGACTGCAAATTTCCTGTACTGCACTTTTTGATTGGAAACACATTTGAAACATCTTTTCATGATCACACTTATGGCGTACAAAAGAAAGAAAAGCAACAAAAAAAGAAGCTGGAAGAATGAGGTCCAAAATATGACTAAGAGAGCACTGAGCTAACTTTGGACCTCACAAATGTATTTTCTTTTTCTTTTTACATTCTGTCTTTTTCCAACCTTGAATCAATGAGAAATGTGCTGAGTTTAAGCTAAAACAGCACAAAGGGTTATAAATCAAATAGTCCGTTGAACGCTATACGAGAAGCAGACAAACCATTTTGTCCTCAGATGGCGTACAACACACAGTAGTGAAATGTATATCTAAGCTAGTACTGTGATCTAAGCCTGTCCGATACACAATCATGTGTTATCAGAGAGGGACCATGCCAGCATGTGGAGCTCTCTGGCAGACCTTTGGCTCTTCCGGGTCACTCACTATCTCCATTAAACCAATCTCCAAACAAAACACTCTAAAGAATGCACTACTCACTGTACTGCACAACAGCCACTCTCCCAGTCTCCTCTATTCTCTGTCTGTATTTGAGGGACAATGTTCAAAGACACTTTACTCTCTGTCTGTTTTGTTGCTCTCTATCAGAGGTGCTTTAAAAGCAGAGGACCAGGTTTTTTCATTGTGGCAGCGTGTTTTTTTCTGTTATACGACGACGTTATGCTCCATAACAGAGAGGATCTCAAAGGCTGGCTGGCTGGCTGGCTGGCTGGCTGGCCTCAGAACAGCCGGAGAAAGCCTGGCTGACGGCAAGCCCAGAGATTCCCTGTGGCAGCTTTTGCCACTCTGTCATAAACAAAAACACAAGACGTCTTTCTCTTCTTCCCACACCAACGGGCCCGGGCGCTGCCAAATAGAACAATCGCTATCGCAGCCTCTTCTCCTTTCCAACGCGCTCTCTCTCTCCCTCTCGCTCTCTGTCTCTCCTACAATATAAACAAAAGAGATCAGCAAAGGCTTTACCTCTGTGAGAGTGACAATGAAGGCGATGTTTAAGGAGACAAAACAAAAGTGTGCACGGGATCAGAGGAGAGAGGAAGACAGAGATGCTAAAGACTGACAAAATGCAAACCAAACAAAAAACAAACAATGAGTACATCTTGTCATTCATTGAGTGACAGAGGCAATAAAACACGAAAAACTACACATCAACAGATAAGCGTGAGAGATAAATGCAGCCGGCCTTCATGTCTGTATGCTCCCGAATACACATTTACCACTTATAAGAAAACAAATGCCAAGTGTGCCAACTGTGGCAACCTTATGACAGGGTTTCATACAGTGGTTTGTCCTTTGTCTCTCCACCCAGGACTTTAACTGAGCACGGGCTCATTGGAGGTGAATAAAAGGGCCGAGGGCACACTGTGTTTGCCAGATAAGATAAGCGAGTGCACACAGTAAATCTACATTATGAATGGGCAGCCCCTCCAAGCAGACGTGTTTTACCGGACTGCTCGAAACTAAAGTACTGTTGCCAATAGTGCGCAGCACATAACTAAAAACTGGACAGCAACGGTTTCGGAAGAGGTAGAGAAAATAAGTCATGAGACATATAGTTAAAGTATATGTTTAAAATATATATCTTATATATACTTTTAACCTTGGTTACTTCCCTAGTCATTGAAGGAACTTTTTAAACAAAATTATCAGCAGCAACCTCCACTTTATTCTTATTTTTATTTTGAAAGTGGCTACATGTCACTTATATATTTGGTATATAATACGAAAAATAAAATATTTACAGCTGTGGACTGCAATTTGTTTCTACCTCAAATGAGTTTTGACGTTTTTTTAGTTTTCATTTCTGGTTGGTAAAAACTTATATACTAACTAATATAACTTAATAACTTATATAATTGCTTTATTTAAATAAAACCCCAAACTAAAAATTCAACAGAATTTTGTTTTTTCAACATATGACTATTAAATTAAATAACAAAAATTTTAGCACACATATCCCAAACTCAGATTAAACAAACATAAAACTCTAATCTATATGTAAGAGTATACATTACTCAATATAGTGTACAAGGTTGTTTAATTCATAATACGCGATGTAAAAACAGGCTTTAAGCTAAAACCCAAAACATTCATCTATCCAACACAGAATCCACAGTAACTCATTATAAATAAATAATATATATAAAAAAATGCATTATTTCACAAAATATACATAGTGCATAACAAAGTCAGTGAAAAAATCAGAAATTAATTAAATCAAATTTAAGAGACCATTTATATGAAAAAAATACCACTAAACCAGTAGGATAGATTTCCTCAGACCTACTGTTTATCACCGCCACAGACAGACAGACCAACAGAGTGGAGCTGGAGCTGCTGCCAGGGTTTGGCTCGGGCTGTGTGAGGTGTTTGGCCTGACCGAGATTTTGTGTGTGTGTGTGTGTGTGTGTGTGTGTGTGTGTGTGTGTGTGTGTGTGTGTGTGTGTGTGTGTGTGTGTGTGTGTGTGTGTGTGTGTGTGTGTGTGTGTGTGTGTGTGTGTGTGTGTGTGTGTCAGGAGAGAGACTGAGGTACGGCTGTGATAGCGTTTGGCTACAGTCATTTTAGCGGCTTCCATAGGAATTGTGCCTAGTGCAAAGTGTGAGTGTGTGTATTTGGGCAGTGACTTGGTTATGCTGTTTATATATATACAGTATATGCCTATGTGTGTGTGTTGTAAAGCTGGTTGAGTCACTGAGTCACAAATTTCGAGAAAATTCCAGCTGAGATAATATTAGGTCATGAGCGTGTGTTTGTGTATGTAGCCAGCAAATGGTGAAGTAGTGTGTATTTGGAGGATTAATCTGTAAAATGTCTTTCCTGTGTGCGTGTATGTGTGTGGCTGCAGTGACAGTTTTTTTTGCAATGTTGGGGAAAAAACGACAACACAGCCAGCGTTTTGGCTGTGTGTGTAGAGTACGCGCACTGGAGGCTACAGCGATGTTTGGCCCAGTGTGAGTGTGTGTATCCACGATGGTGGCTGAGATACAACAATGTTTGGCTGTTTCAAACTGAATCTATGATAGTCCTTGGCCGAGACAGTGTGCTGTGTGGGTGTGTATACACAATTGTGACTAAAACCGTGTTTGGCTCTATGTGTGAAAGTGCGCTAAAAAGATGACAGAGTTGTGTTTTTTAATTTTTTTTCAATCAAATGAGTGTATCTTTATCTAGCTGTGTGTGTATGGGTGTGAAGGTTGCTGCAATAGTACTAGCTGTCTGTGAGCACTGGCGGGTGTGTGTGTGTGTGTGTGTGTGTGTGTGTGTGTGTGTGTGTGTGTGTGTGTGTGTGTGTGTGTGTGTGTGTGTGTGTGTTTGGTAGCCAGGTCTAACATGGTGCTAGTGTTCAGGCAGACGGTAAAGGCGGCAGCAGCCTGCGGCCTGGGAGCAGGAGACTCACGGCCCCACTCACCCTCTCTCTAACACACACACACACACACACACACACACACACACACACACACACACACACACACACACACACACACACACACACACACACACACACACACACACACACAATCTGGGCTGTGGCCAAATGACGATCCCTGTCTACAATGGCCTTATCGTGGCACATACACTTCAACAGACAGTACAATCTTATTAACAGCGACTCTCACTCAACGCACAAAAGCACACAATTTGACAATGATGATCATCTCATAAAAACACACACACACACACACACACACAGACATGCAAATCCCTTCCTATAAAAAACACTAAATACATGCTCATATGAAGCCGCAAATGCCTCGCTCAGAAAAATGAAACTCGTACTTGCCAGACCACGCTGGCTGAATGCCCTTGTCACACACTCACATATTCTCTTTATTACTATTTATACTGTGTTGTTATGTAAACAAACACCAAGAAACAGACGAAAAGAAGGAAAAATCCTAAAAAGCAAAACTATTTGCTTTTATTAAGAGAATAAAAGCAAAAAGGGATGTGCATTGTGTTACTTAGAGGTAAACGTTACCTTTATATATTAAGCAGTATATTGTTAAATAAAAACCTAACTTGATTTAATTTTCAAATTAAATTGTTACATTTAAATTAAAAGACAATTTAGGTGTGTTTCTCAAAGTGACTACATCTATTCTAAAGTTTACCTTTATGTATTGTTATTTTCAAATCCCATCTCTTTTTAATAACGTATCACACAAGTCATTGTTTCTGTGTTGGGTTTGAATGTACATACCCAACACTTTGTGATTATTCAAACGTGTGTGTACCTCTATTTACACATGCACACCTGCATGTATGACCAGTGTTAACGTGTTGGCATCTCTTTCCATATGTAGTGTATTAATATCCAAAATGTGCACATACCTGGCGTGTGGACGAAGTAGGCCAGGTAGAGGTCCAGCTCCTTGACGGACACCCCGATGTGGTGCGGCTGGACACAGAGCCCCGGGTTGGTGCACTGTGGTGACTTGACCAGCCGCTCTCCGTCCGTGCTCTCCAGGGGGCTGCCCTTGAACAGGATGACCATGACCAGGTCCAGCCGCCACACCTTGTCGGCCTGGCGCAGGCAGTCGATGCGGCGGATCTTGCCCTTCTGGTCGGGGTTGGACAGCACACAGCTGGGGGCCTTCTTGCCCGTGATGCTGAGCACAAAGTCCTCGCGGAACTCGGGCCGGATGTCCTTGCGCAGCTTGGCCAGCAGGCGCGAGGCCCACTTCTGCTTGATCTCCGGCTTCTCTCCCAGCAGCTCGTCCTTCACTGCGCGCTCTTCCTCCTTGGACATGCGCTTCTCGTGCTTCTTGAAGTACTTGCGCTTGCGGGCCTGCAGGTTGAACCAGGTGTAGGCGAAGGCGCGGACGTGGGGCAGCAGGGCCTCGATGAAGGGGTGGAATTCATCCTGGAACAGCGTGGAGGAGGAGGAAGGGGGGAAGCAGGAGGAGGAGGAGGGGGAGAATGGGGGAGAGAAAGACGGGGAGAGGGGGAGTGGGGGTGAGGAGGGGAAGAGAGAAGAGAGGCAGTTAGCACCGGCACGCAGCATGGAGGAGCAGCGCCTGCTCTGTGTGAGCGAAGGGAGAGAATGAGCGAGAGGCACAGAGAGAGAGAGTGTGTGAGAGAGAGAGTGTGTGTGAGAGAGAGAGAGAGAGCGAGAGAGGGAAAGATGTTATACATTCTTCACCTAACAGACAGATTAGATTGGAGAATGCACTTTACAAAACACTGATCAACACAATATTCAGACTGAGAAGAAAGAGATGAGAATAAAGTAATTAAGTATCCACTGATAGGTTTTTTTTTCCTCCAACATTTTTTGGCACAATTATGTGCCTGCCTAAATATATTAATTAAAAATGATGTACATTTTAAACTAAAATATTGCCATACTTGCATTCAACCATAACAAAACAAGAACAGTATTAATTCCCAAAAACCTTTGGTAAAAAATGGTAGTATTTATAAAAAAATAAATGTAGATGCATACATCTACATTTATACATTAGCTAATTCATAATGCCTACAACACTTAAATATTTGGAGAGAACTCACATTTCACATCCTAAGCCTCAACATTAAACATATCTGTCTATAAATAACATAACTGCATCTGCACTCAAAATAATCTAGCAACAACCGTTTGTGAATAAAACAATAATGAATGGTAGTTACCATTTTGCTCTCGCATCATAAGCTCACCCCACCGATTGTAAAAAAATAAATAAAAAAAAGTAAAAAACGTAATATGCGCCACCAGGACAGAAACTGGATTTTTAGTCAAAAGTCTCTGAATAATGCTGCGTTGGTTATAAAGATAAACTCTGAAGAAAAAAGAATTAAGCAAAACCAGAAGCTGAGAAACTGTCCAATCAAAGCAGCAGGGGGGAAAAAGCTGAGAAAGAGGAGACAGGCCAAGGGGGCGCAGTGTAATACCAGCACAGGAACACAGGAGGTACTGTAGCAGTAGAGGTGCTGTTCAAGAGCACAACAGAAGGAGAGTGCAGAGAAGTTAAGCAATCTCTCTGTGTAAAAGGATTTTCTAAAAGAGTTGGACATACACAAGCAAAATAAAACTGATATTGAAGCAAAAAGGATATATTTGTCAAAAATGTAAACAAGTCGCTTTGTTTGCGAAAAATGTCGGAAGAAATATCTTGATGAAAAAAACAAAAGAAAATTGCCTGGCAAAGCGGCGTGCGCTATTGGTTCAATTCTCTAGATCTGCATAACACTCGCGGAGAGAGGGAGAGCGCTGGACAAGGGGGGTGCAGACGGAGGAGAAGAAGGAGAATAGAGGGAAAAAAACAACAAGAGGACCGAATCAATGTTGGAAGAGTGCGCACGACCGCTGGCAAACCCGAGTGCAGCTTCTTTTTCCCCCTCTTTCTCTCCAACTCTGTCTCTCTCTTTCTCTCTTCCTCTCCACTTTCCTTCTCTAACCATTGACTGAGTCTGTGCCAACACGCACAGGGCCCACCTATTTGGCATGGAGTCTCAAAAAGCCCAGCCAATACGAACGCTCCCAGCACTGAAAGGGAGGGAAGAGAGAAAGAGAGATGGCAGAGGGAGAAGCAGCAAAGATGTGGGGGGTGGATGGTTGGTGGCTGGTAGTGGAGAGAAAGAGGGAGGGAGGGAGGGAGGGAGGGAGGGAAGGAGAGAGGGAGGGAGGGAGGGAGAGAGGGAGGGAGAGAAACGGGGACTGCTGTGTGTGGTGCAGGCAGAAGGCACGGCATTAGCCAAATAGGCAAGTTCCAATGTAGTGCAAAGGCAAAGTCCAGAGGATATTAATTTTACATGCATCCAATCAAGAGAGTACCCGCCTTCTAAAACCCCAGAACCACCGCACTGGCCTTCAGCTGGAACGTCACGGCCATCCCAACAAACCAGCCCCCCCCCCCCCTCTCTCTCTCTCTGCTCACGTTACACCACCTTGGCATGGGATGGCATGAGAAAACACAGGCCCAAAATCCCACTAGACCCTGAGACCAGCAGCTGCTCCTGGATTTACCACACAAACAAAGAGAGGGGGGGAGAAGAAGAAAATGCCCCCTCCACACCCCAACCCCAAACAAAAAATACCATCCAAAAACATGCTCTCCTGTTTCAAAATGCACTCTCACATCCAAACTGGCCCATTCTCTCCCTTATTTCTAGTCCAATTAAAAGGCCCAACAGAGCACAGACACAGAAACACATTAAAAGTTCCTATTTCCAAATTAGAGAGCAATCCCATTTTGTATACAAGAAAGGACAGGATTCAGTGGACAATGAAAGCTGGCAATACTAATGTGGACAGCTTAATGAAAGTAGCCTATACATGTTAAGCTGTTTCCTAAAGCAAGTGAATATTAAAAAAAACTTTCAAAATAGCCTTTAACGCTTCCCTGCTTTCAGATTCAGATAGGCCACTCTTTGTAATAGCAAGACAACTATAGTTTCCTATTGCAGCCAGTAAATTGCCCATGTATTCATTGTGTTGCATTATGAAGTACAAAATGACACATGATTGGGATTGAACGGCAGCAGAAAAAGTGAGGGAGCGCGGGGCTGTATAGCTGCCCTGGCAAGCACTTTGTCTCTTCTTCATTGGCTGACCCACATGACCTCAGAGGGACAAGCTGTGCCCAGTGCACCATGGGAGAAATATTTGAGAGACAAAGGCTCACACCAAGAATCAGTTCAATATGAAATACGTGTGGCCCGCTCTTCTCATTAGAAGTGTATTTAACATAATTTTTTTAAGACTTTGAGACTTTTGTATATTTTGCTTTCATAACATATTATCTCAAATTAAAGGTCAAAAATGTACACTTAGATGTTTATGTTACTAAACCTTGTATGTTTGCATTGGTATATTTCTTCTATACAACCATTAACATTAATTTTTTTGTCAACTTCTAAAGCACTTACTTCAACTCGACTTTCAATTATCATTCTAAGCACTTTTTTTTAAAGGTGATTAAAGAAAAAGTTGTTAATACAGTATGTTGTTAAAGGCCCACTTCACCGGTTGGAATATGAAGGTGTATTGAACTCGGAGATCCTATTTAGTATAAATGTGCAAAAAAATTGAAATCGGATCATCTTAGCCTGAGAAAAGGCAGAAAGAGTGTTTTATGGTCTCACTGTCTAACCCTACAGTTTCCTTCTTGTGACATCACAGTAAGGGTTAGGATTAACAGGACAGCTGGGCCAAGGGAAGACTAAGGGAAGACTGAGGGAAGAAAAACCTCATTCATTATATTATAATAGTTATTTTACAATGATAGAACGCTGGTTCCGTATGGGTGAAGTATTCCTTTAATGGTCTGATTTGTGATACATTTTGTTCTTAAAAACATGCTAAAAATTAATTTTAAAGACCTGTACATTTATTATTCATTTATAAAATGAAAAAGGCTGTATCCAGCTTTATCAAACATCAAGATTTTAGTTTTTTAAAGAGTTGCAAATGTACGCAGTTAGTTAAATATCGGCAAATTTGCAAATGTATTCAAACATCTCTGAAAAATTGTAATAGAAAAAAATAATTGTTTAAATGTAAGTAAATCAACTAGCTTCACTCATGATGATTTTATGAGTTAATAATGTTACCATTTCACGTGCCGTATCTCGCCTTTAATGTTATTCTTCAGAATAAAAAGCAAACAAACACATTTGCGTATTCATCCAGACTACATTAGATGAATTAGTCCAGGTGGCTCACAAATATGTAACATAGTCAAAAAATGGAATCCTTGTGGTATAGGCAGCCACAAAAAGCTAACTTGTCATGTGGCAAAGTTGAGTGCCCGGGCCACTTTGATTGTGGGAAGAAGCCCCCCTGCTGTGCTATGGGACAGGCTGTCTGTGTGAGTGCCCTACAAAAGGCCAGAGTCCTCTGGTTGGCTCTCAGGACCATCACTTTTAGCCTGGCCTTCTCCCTCTGTCACTGTCTGACTGAGGAGCTGCTTGCCTGTGTGAATGGCTGCTCCGCATACTGACTGACTGACTGGCATGCTTGCTGTTAGGTTGGCTGAGAAGCTACATGACTGGCTGGGTGAATGACTGGTTGGCTGAATGACTGGTTGGCTACCCGGTTGGGTGGGTGGGTAGCTTAGAGCTGGCTAGCTGGCTAGCTGGCTGGCTCCTCTCTCCTATACTGCTGGGGGGTCGGGGGGAAAAGACCCCATCTGGACCAGACAGAGCCGGGCCGGGTGCCGATTGTTCATGCTAAAAGACGCCTGCCTCACACAGCCCGCCTGAACACGTAAAAAAAAATGTGGGAATGAGAGAAGGAAAAATAGAATATGGGAACACGAGTAGAAGGAATTAAGGAAGATGCTTTTTGTTTTGTTTTTGAAAGGTAAAATCATGTTTGTCACTTATTTGAAAACACTACAGGGATGTAGAGACTTCTTGATGAAAGGGCCACAGGCAAAGAAAAGGAGTGATATGTGCCAAGTATTGTTGTCACGTCTTCCTGCAATATCATCGTGCTGTTACTGACAGGCAAAATGATAATAAGCAAGATTATCGGTGAAATCCAAACCTCTCCTTAGTCCATTCAAAATAGCAACACATTTGCTTTTGTAGTTGCAATAGTACCAGCTCTTGTTAACTCTTTATTTAACAAGAGGATGGAAAACAGAAGTCTATTATGAGATCCCAATTAACTATTTGTATGAAACATGTTATCTTTTAAAAAATAATCCCTTTTTTTAAAACCACTTAGTTCAATCCACTGCCAGGACTAATATGATCATAAACTGGACCATATAAGTATACACATGAACAGCACAACACAGCCTTTAAGGTCTGTGCACAATTTGCAGTTGAAGCAAGATTTTTTATGATTTTGGGGCAATAAATGAGTGTGTGTGGCACCCTCCTATTTAAATGTGTCAATCTTTTTTCTTTTCTTTTTGTGACATTTTCAAACTTACATTTCCCCACTAATTGAAAGAGAATTCCTTCGATTTACAAGTTCTTCGGGGCAGAACGGAGGGTGGCAGTTTCTCGGCACTGGACTCTTTAGGTGTCCGCGCTGCAGTCATTTTCAGCGAGGGCTCATCTTATCTCTGCATGCCATGCTCAGGTCTTTCAGAAAACCACGACCTTTGTTCGCCAGGCTGGGCAAGACGATCCCCCACACCCCCACCTCTGCCCTGACAGGGTACATACAACACAGAGAGCAGTAGAGATATAAAATAAAAGCCCTCAGGTTTTATTAACAAGGCCAAGCTTGGAGCAGCAGCCGTAACTGCCAAAAACACAAGACAAAGGGAACCCATAAAAACTGAAATTGTTCGAGCCTATACAATGCATTTTTTTGTGGTAGCCTATAAAAATATAATTATGAATGTATTTAGGGCAAATTGAGTCATTACAGCCAAGCACAATTTGTTTATAATGCATGTGATGCAGAAGGTTGTTTTAAAAGTGAATATCCTTATGTCCTACGGTTATAAACACACCTTAGAGGTCAGAGTGTAAAATGTGGCCTTCAAATGAACAAGCAAAATTGTAGTTAATTCCGGCATTTGCCTTCTTTTAAAATATGCAACAAAATAATTAAATTAAGGTTTAGGGGTATTTAGTTCATGTGTAACAGAGAAACACATCAAACGCCCTCTGTATGGCCTGTCTCTTGACTTGCCCGCACCCGGCGTCTCTACACTGTGGAACAAAAGGAATGCCCTCACCTAGGCCAAGAGAACAAAAACGAAACAGACCTTTCTCACTGTGTGCACCGGACAATGATAATCTCCCTACCACCGATGTAACGCTGGTTTTGGCTCATCACGGGCGTCTTTCTTCTTCCGACTTTCCCTTGTGTTAATCTCGACGGACGCTGCGGTCACCTCCGGCCCTCTTGCTTGTAAGTAACTCTTTGTACTTTACGCTTGCTAAAACAGACTAAATTATTTTTTCTTGACTTTTAAAAACTGCTGTAAAATCTAATCAAATCTAATGTTCCTGCTCCAGTCCCCACACATAAAGAACACTGGCTGCACTTGCTTTGCTAACGGCCTCCTCTCAGCCCCCGTCCGCGTGCGGCCTACGTTGAACAAAAGGGATCAAAATGAATCATAAAAGTCGATTTGGAATTAAAAGGAGGTGGGTAGTAGCTGGAGAGCTAATAAGTGAAGGCAAACATTCACAAGGGTAATTAAACCAATGTAATATGAACAAAAGCGTGTGTGCAGCCGTTTGTGCAGCTTCCCTAGGCTAATGCACCTTTATTAGTGGCCTACCTAACACAATAACGTTATTAGAGAGAGATTAGTAAAATCTTTTTGGAAAAATAAACACGAACTATTACTTTTGTGCCTATGGGCATACAACTGATTTTAACGAGCATTATTCGGGCCTGTTTCCCACAGTGCTGTCAACAGTCCTAATGTGCAAATTCCCTGAGATGAATTTGTGGTTTGCAAATGAATGCCAACGCAGTGACACCTTCATAAGATGCGTGGGAAGAAAGTTCAGGTCATTGATTTATTTAATGCCACATCAGGCACAGTGAGGATGCCTCGATGGTGAGTCAACAGGCATTAAAATAGTTTTTACTTGGCTGCAGACAAAGAGGATTTCAGGCACTTGGCATAAGGCTATATTAACAATACAAAGGGCACTTCTTTTTTATTTATTCTTCTTCACTGATAAATTGTTATTAGCCTACGTCAAAAGACAACAATGGAGTTTAAATTAAAAGAGTAGAATTAATTTATTACAACACAATTAAAGTGAAATAAGTCCAGATTCATCAAAAAAAGGTATCCTTTCAATTTCAGTAGCTATTAATAAATGCACCCATTCATATTTCCTATTTATATCATAACATATTATATTATTATTGTTTTTTTTGCCACCAACATGACCTACATAATCTAAATACCTAAAAATTCTTTCTTTAGATTTTCAATAGTTAGTTTGAATATGTAAATGTATTAATACAAATTTGGAAACGTTTTAAAATATGAAAATAATTTCTGCAGTGAATTATTGATCACGAGTATCTCAAAAAGCTGAATATTTGAAATGTATATTTAAACAAAGGGACAGTTTCAATTTAAAATTCTCACTCGTGCATTAAATATAATAGAAACTTTAAATTTTTGTTGTTTAATACAAACATTCCAAACCAAATCATTTTAAGTGGCTCTTTCCATGAAAAATACACTCTTGCCAATGTTATTTTATTTATGTTTATGTAAAATATTTTATACAAAAAATAATTTAAAATGCATTCAACATAGTATTTGCATAGGAATAGAATGAATAGGAAACCCTCGGACACATTAACTTTTTTCTCTTTCATCATTTTATTTTAGCGGCATCATTTCTTAAAATGTAATTATAAAGACAAAAGTAAAATTAAAATTTGTCAAAAAAGAAAATGCTCCAGGCAAGTCCCAGCAGGCTTAATTCGTCTGATGAAATTATATTTTCCTCACACACAAGTTCTTTGTTAACTTTGTTCAAGATGATCCTAAGATATGAGTAGGAAACAAACTCACACACACACACACACGCACGCACACACACACACACACACACACACACACACACACACACACACACACACACACACACACACACACACACACACACACACACACACACACACACACACACACAGAAAGCTGATGAAGGTTACAGCGTGTCCGGACATGTCACAACTGGAATTTAACTTTGACATCTGCTGTGTGAAATCACATATTGACAAATAGTGTGGTGATGTAAGGGAAAGACTGCTGGAGATCTATTTTCCCCTTTTGTGTGTGTGTGTGTGTGTGTGTGTGTGTGTGTGTGTGTGTGTGTGTGTGTGTGTGTGTGTGTGTGTGTGTTTGCACTGTTTGTGCTTTGTATAAAAGCATTTGCTTTTAAAAGTGTACTATGCTAAACTTGACATAAAACAGCAACGTCGGACCATTTTTATGTGGTACAGGCATAATGCCATTTCTGTTCGCTCTCTTAAAAAAGGAAGTAAAAGAGAAAAGAAAAAAAATAGTTTCTTTGGATTGAGCTGAGTTTCCATATTTTCTTACCATGAGGAGTGCACGAAAAGTAAGGTGCGCAGGCCCTACTAGCGGTGAGAAACACCCTGCCATTAAGAGGTGATGGGTTTGTAACCTCACAAGCCTCAGTGATATAAAATAATTTTGGACATACAGTTGACATAAACTATGCTATTTCCTTGGAAACGCTCATGAAACAGGAAAAAATTAATGTCCTTTTTTCTCCCCCTTCCATTGACTTATTCAAGCCCACACACATGCATTCACACACAGACCCACATTATTCTTCTTAAAAAATGTCCTCCTTAACTTAATCACTGCCAGGCCTTCCATTTACATCCAGCTCCATCCCTTTTCATACATTCTCCTCCCTGGAAGAGGAAATAACTTCCCCTCTGTCTGCTGCCCTTCTCCCATCGGCACAGATTGATGTTAAAAGTGTGTCTGCGCATCGCTTGTAATTACGCCTGTTTACACACTGAAGCATTACTATGTGTGAAAGTCTGGAAGCCATTTGTGGCATGAGGCTGAGGGGGAAAGACAGAGCGAACCAAACTCTAAACAGCTCCAGAGACACAAGCACTGATAGAAAGCTGGGGATTCTGACATGATTGCAGACCTGGGTTATTTTATACTCCAATATGCTTTCATGTTTGTGCGATGGATTTGTTCGGGGAGGCTGTTTTGGCCTCAAATGTGTGCTCATCAAGGATGAAATCAAGGGCTCGCCATGATTTTTATTTTAAATCCAAAATGTATTCATCCAAGATTTTCTTCAGATTTATGTTATACTGGCTCTGGCCCATCTGCATACAATTCACCTCATAATGTTAATTATAAACATAACTATAACCCAGCAAGTGGGTTAGATTCCAAATTTAAATTTAGAACATTTTTGGAGAATTCAATTTAGACAACTTAATATTACATTTTGTGATGATCACTTTTTAAATATAGTTAGTTTTTCTCTGGCTTGGATTTGTTGAATAGAATCCAAAACATATACACTGCATACACCAAAATGTACTGTGGGAACTGCAAAGAGGCCTGTTTAAAACATTATACATTTACTCTTGATAATGCAAAACCCAAAGTTAATCTTGATAACATTGCCGTCTGTTAGAGAGAATGTTTCTCTTAGGGATGATGTTATCGTGTTGTAAATAAAAGCGGGCAAAACGATACATTTCAAACTAAATTAGGAGATTCTGGCGCTGCATGTTGCAAACAATGATTTAATAAAACCATTTCACCATGTGGCTGTAGCTAGATGGAGCAGTGTAGGATTACATGTATGCTAAGTGAATACATATAGACTACTGCATGTGTGCCATATGTGTGTTTACATTACAACGGATTCGGTAGTGTACACACACACACTGTTGGTATGGCATTTACTGCAGGACGTTGCAGTAAAACTGAGACTGCAGCATTTCCTCTCTAAAAGGGCGGCCATTCTTGTTAAGGTCAAGTAGGCAGTGTGATACTTGAAGTGTGTGTGTGTGTGTGTGTGTGTGTGTGTGTGTGTGTGTGTGTGTGTGTGTGTGTGTGTGTGTGTGTGTGTGTGAGAGAGAGAGAGAGAGAGAGAGAGAGGGGTGATGGCAGTGCGGCAGCTTTCTGCTTCATCTATATACAGTCTGTCTCACACTTTCCGATCTCACTCACTAACCGGGGCACATGCTGCACACACACACCTACAGTTTTCCTGTGGGCACATGCCAAGCAGCACACACAGGCTACCATGGCCCTGCCCACAGCTGCAGAGAGGGCTTTGAACCTCATGGTTAGCAAATACAGAGGGAATCGAGCAGATAATGAAACCTGATATCCCCTTCCCCTCCATGCCCCCACTCCGACAGTGGCCAAGGCCTGCTTCTCCTCACACAAGAGATGCACGATTATTGAGGGACTTTCTCTCTCTCCACTCTTTCGCTCCCACTCATTCTTTTATTCCTCATTCTGCCAGTCGGCAAGGCGAGATGCCAACCTCTCCCCAAAGCCGGGCAGAGTGCCCTCACCCTTTATGCAAATTCTTCACCACTAGCCCACTCACACATTCATCCTGTGCCCTAACCACCATCACCTACTCCTGCAATCCCTTTCTCTCTTTCTCTACCGCTTTTTACCATTTCCTGTACTCCATATCGTTTTTGCACTTCAGCCATCCCTCCCACTGCTTATTGCTGTTTTACCCCTCTCACTTCTACCAATCACTTGTGCTGTCTCTATCTCCATTGCTATCCATCTTCCAACATCTCTCGCTCTGCTCACCCCAACTCCTTTCACTGTGGAACTCCCTCTCCCCTCCTTTCTCTCTCTCTCTCTCTCTCTTGACTCACCCATACTTAAACTTGTACAATCATTCCTCAGCCATTGCAAGTGCAGACACTCACTTTGCCCCCCCCCCATTCTATCTCTTTCACTCTCTTACATACACACACACACAGCCAATCATGCCACAACTCATGCCAGGTTACTTCACTTAAAGGGGAAATATCTCCTCTTTATGTTTTGATCTGTTGCACTTTGTATAACCATTATATCATTTGTTGGTTAACTGTGTAATTTGCTAGAAACTAGTTGGCAGTTTATCTATACCTTCACTGTGATCCCATGTTTTTGTGTGATTGATAACTTTCTTGATTGTTGAGCTGAGCATTAGTGAAACACATTCCCAATCGAGAAATAAATACTAGAGGTGAAGCGGTTTGAACATGTTTTAACAGGACCCCTTTCTTTCATATTTTGAGGAGTACGGCAGGTTGTGTTTTGTTCCAAATTAGTGGCAGCACACCGCCATTATATGATGGGTGAGACAATACTGATTCCGATCCTGGTGATTGAAGAATAACATGAGATGAGTTTGTACACATCTTGGCTTTTTGAAATCCCTTTAAAATACTTTCTTTTCACCTCATATCTCTAAGGGTGTTTAGTTCTAAACATTGCGGTTTTCCTTAATCCTAAAAAAGGGACTGGTGTGGGGACACAACAGGTTTAATGTAGCAAGTTACTCTCGAATGTTTTTTTTTTTAATGAAAAAATAAAATCAATGAAATTGCTGTTGAGTTATAATCTGTGAGTTTCAGCCTGGTGTAAATAATTTACAATTTACAAAACATTTACAATTGGAATACTGCAAATGTTTGGGGAATGCCTCTTTTTGCAGATTGGAAACCAACTCTCCTACATTAGCATTCAATTTCTGCATCGGCGAGCTCCGCTATCAGGAAGGACGAGGCTTGTGGATTTAATTCTGCTTTATCATTTGAGTTTGGAGTTTTGCCTTGTGCTGAGTTGGCGCTGTGATGGTTAAATGGTGCCCGCTCCCCCGGTGGCATGATATGAGCTGGGCCTTTGCCTCTGTCTGTGTGCACTCTGCCTTGTCTGTGCTGAGTTGGTAGAGTCAGGGGTTAAGGGTGGGTGGCTGCTCCAAGTGGCTTCATATGCGACTCTGATCCCATTAGGGTTAAAAGGTGTCTGTTCCAAATGGCTTCCTGAGAGCTGGTCTTAATCCCCGCTACGCATGACGGAGTTGGGGTTAAAGGGAGACGGCCCTCTTGATATGGCAGCACATTATGCCATGCCTCTGAGCTGGCAGTGTGAGGGTTAAAGGTCGCTCTGCCCATTTTGAGTGGTATTCCCTGTAGGGCGAGCACCATGCCAGGCCGGAAAAAACGAAGGAGGACACACACAAACACATGCGAGGCGAGAAACAAAGAGCCTTCACAACCACACATGCGCACACACATATACAACGACTAAATCATTTTTTGAAAATGTTATCCTCTCAAACACGTGTTTTTCTTTTTTAAAAGATGTATCCACCAAAATAAAGGGGAAAGATAGATAGACACCCATTGCAGACGGGCGCCTGTGGACGAGCGTGTGTGCAGTTATCTCCTCTGTGACCACGCTCACTGACTTCCCCAGCCTAAACTACCACCTCGCACAGACCTCAGGAGCACCACAGCACCACAGGCAGACGGCCATAAGTACATGTCCTCAGAGGGGACATAAAATGGAAGGCAACCCCTCGATAAAAAAGCCCAAACAGGCCAGAGAGAGAAAAAGAGTGCTATATCCCTGAACCAAGTTCACAGTTAGGTTGGAGTTGGACTTATAATAGTGATGCATATAAATGTATTTGTTTAATGTTTCACATTATCAGAAAATTTGGAAAACAGTTATGTCTATTTTCATACAACAGCAGTTGACATGGTATATTTATAGTTATTTTGTGTTGGCCTTCAGTTTCTGAAACCCTTCACAATTGTGCTGAGAAATGGAATAGCATGTAAGTGCAATACTGTATACGTGGAACCAAATGTGCCCTCGCTGGCCTTAGATTGAAGCCTGCCAGATTTTTTTTATTTTCTTTGCTCAGTATCCTGCTCAGATTTACTGTTGTCCATTGAGAAGAAAAGTATGTAGCTCTTCACCGCAACACATATTCTACGTGTGCCATGTTATTTTGCGGCAGATAGCACAATGTTTATCAACTCTCAGCAGAACTGGTCCGGTATACAATACCAGTTAGTCTCCATTTATAAACATGTGATCTTATGAAAAGATAGTATCACAGGAGAGGGAGCCAGAAGGAGAGAGAGCTGGACCAAAATCAGCAAGGGCTGCCACGTCAGATGCTGCTGATGCTTCTTGGCTGTAAGGACTGAAACAGACACACACACAAGCAAATGCAGTATGGCCCGCACACGCACGGGTCCACACAGGAATACACGGAATAAACATGCACAAACATAGACTCATATACATGCACACGTGTGTACACACACACACGCACACCAACAAGGGTTGCCTTTGCACTGCTGTTTAGGGAGTTGGAGTCATCTGCCAAGCCTGACACCCCTGCTCAGTGTAGCCACCGCCACAGCCTCTGTGTGACTCAACATGGATGGAGCCGCTTCATCAACAACACACACCGGCCCTAATAATAAAAACGTGAATCCCTCCTTCGAGTCTGCCTGCCACGCGCCGGAGACAGCGCCTTCCCCATGGTCCAGTCATATTGTGTTAGGATCGCTTCTGGATTTACACTTATCATATACTCTTCAATCAGTCAGATAAATCTTTAAAACATTTTTCACATAACACTGTGTTACAAATCTTTGAAAAAAAAAAAAAAACATTATTCTACTTTAAACTGTGGACTGTAAAAGCACTTTATGCAAAGCATCCACACGGCGTAGTATCCTCTGAATCCTGTTTCAAATAACAACATGCAGGGAAATATTGTGGGCAGTATTCGAGCACTTACGTCTACCCAAATAATCAGATGCAAAATAGGATTTGGCCTCATCTTTATTTCAGCTAGCTTCCCAATTCCTGGAGAAATTGCATTATTGAATACAACAACACTATTGTTTCATCACATTTTAGAGGGGATTTATATATTTCCAGAGAGGAAAATCTAAATGGGAACACCATTTTTTTTTTCAATCTGAAGAGAAGGCTCTTGTGCAGAGATTTGATTCTCCCGATAGCACTTGGCACCGTTAGCCTCCTCTCAGTACAGTAACATGGTTATGATACATTAGCATTCCTTCACATCACCAAAGAAACCCAATATGTGTGTATGAAGCATTTCAGTCAGTAGAGGAAGAGAAAAGAACGCAGAGGGAGGAAAAAGGGAGAGGATGGTTGAAGTCTAGGAGACGGAGGGTCAGGTAAAGGATTAGCATTAAGAGGCGATAGATAGGGAGTCAAAAGTTGCCCTATGTTCCGCATTCCAACGGACAAAGCCTGGCGAACGGTGAAAGTGTTTTAAATACCCTGCACTGTCCTCAGGAGAGGCAGACAGGGAGTTAGTAAAGTGGCTTTTAAGCTCACCAAATCTAACATATCCCAGATAAGACTGTGGATCTTCCTGTGTGAATAAAAGAGAGGAGCATAGCGGAGGGGGCTGGAAAGAATGAGGTAAAATGGAGGATTCCTTTGGGGGAAAAAAGACTGAATAAGAGAGAGAGAGAGAGAGCAGGGGGAGTTGATTGAAAGAGAGAATGGCAGATAAAGATAAGAATCCTCCAACCTAAAAAGAAAGAAGGCAGTTTTGAGAAAGATAGAAAAAAGGTAGGAATGGAGGTAACAGGAAGGTGAGAGCAAAGTTTAAGATGAGAGCACGATGTAAGCGTTGATGTTGTTTTTTCCCGACTAATACAATGCAGCGAATGAACCCGGCGACACTGAGCAGCCCTGCCTGCCTTTGCAGCAGGATTTTATCACCTGCGTGAAAGGCGGCTTGAATACACACTGGCCAAGGCCATCAATCTCTGCTTTGCTCTGTCACAGCAGGAGGAACCTGTGCAGGCCTTTTTACGTCAACAAAGTCATAATGCAGAGATGAATAGAAGTACAGCGGTTTAATACAAAAACTTTGCCAAAGAAGTTTAAGCAGAGAAGACACCACTTACCGAAACACACAATAAAAAGTGTAGTATGAACCAAATGCATGCATGGGTATACATATTCAGACCTGTCTGTTGTGGAACAAATATCTAAGTTGCATTCACCTTTGTTAGGCTCACCTCTATGGCTGCCTATATATTTTAGTTTATACTATATTTTGCGTTTTTATGTGAGTTTTCCAGACAGTTGCCCACTTTCTGCCAGCACACACTGTCAACTGCACGGTTCATGCACGCGCACAAGGCAGCCGGAGACAGGTGCACACACACAGGCCAGAAAGCAAAGAGTAAACACACAAGGGTCAGTTTTTTAATGGTCCATACTTTGTTTATTTAGCAGTGGTCAGGTTTTTCACTTATAAACCTCCCAAACACCATTGCAAAAGTCCTCCTTTTAGACTCCGGAGAGAGAACATTCAAACAAGTATTAATTCCTCTTGCTGGGAAAAGGCCGTCCCTTTTCCCGGAGCAATCCATAACATCTGAATATAAAAATAAATATGAAGAGTGGGCGCGCTCTTAACCCCAAAATGAGGAGGGAAAAAACCTGCCGGGAAGTTTGACGGCGGTGTGTATGTTTTTCCTCCTTTTCGCCGGTGTCTGGGACTTAAGGTTTTTCTCGGCGAAGTCGCTCTGCCTGTGTTGCAGCTCAGTTGCACCTTTTCTCTTTCTTCTTTTGTTTATATCAATCTCTTTGTTGAGCCTCCCTTTTCTGCCTCTGTCTTCTTTACCCTCTCTATCCCCCCTTCTCTCTATCCTTCCCTCTCTCTCGCTCTCCCTCTCCCTATGCTGGACGCCCCTGTGCCATTTAACTCACCACAAGCCAGAGGGAGGACCGCAAGAATGCTTAAATCAGCATAATTAGGCCTGTGTGTACTTAAAACACACACGTTTCCCCCAAGCCTGGACCACTGCCACCCGTACACCGCTGTGTACGCAGCCACGGCCCGTCTCTTTGAGTCAATAAACACGAACATATCAGCCGTCAGCCTCACACGTCCGCACAGTATACACAGGCACATGCACACACACAAATACATATGCAATACACGAGGTGAACAATGATTCTGTATCCCTCTCCAACCCAACTTTATCTACTGAAGCTATGCCTCTGTCATACAGCTGTCAACCCCCTGGCCCGGCCCAAACCACCATCACCACATTAACACAGTTTGACCCTTTACACTGTGTAGCTGTGGGGGAGGAAAGTAAATGAACTTAATATGGGGGCTCTGTTATGAAAAAAAAACAAAAGAAGTTGCACGTTTGTTGAAAAATTCCCAGAGGCAAGCTGGTAAAAATTAAGCACGAGCATGCACTAAAACAATGGCAGGGCTCTCAATTTAGGTTGTGGTTTTGTCCCACACACATCTGTATGTGTTTTAGGTTTCAGTGGTGCATTAACAAACAACTGCCTCTTAGTGAATCCAGGGTGCCCCGGCTGCATATGGGGATTATCAGTAGTCATTACAGACCATTTAATAATAATCACCGCCATCAAAAACGAATCAGGCCAACAAGCATGTGCTATTTGGATGGCCAATATCACTGGCTGAGTGGATCACATTAGTGGAGATGAGAAGTGATCTGGCATTTCATCTCTTTCAGATTATCACACAAGGATCCACACAATGTGAGTAGCTTATTGTTTTTGTCCTTTTTTTGGGGGGGGGGGGGGGTGCACCTTAAAAAGCTGTATAAACCTAATTCTTACACACTGCTAAAAGTTTATCTCTGTACAATAGACAAGAGCTATTAGAGAGGTGATAACCGTTTATATACAGTATCATAACACCCCACAGAGAAAACGTTTGAAAGTCAGTGACTGAGGCCTACTATTTATGTGTCCAATAAAAACATGACAGTCCCTCCCCCTCTGGAGCTCAAACCCTCACAGCTACCGGAGAAGCCTCAGGTGCAAATGGACACTGCGAGAGAAGGCCCGCACTTGCACAAACAGAGCACCGAGCACATCGCAACATCCACACCGAATCACATGGACAAAGCAAAGAAGCAGAGTACGGTGGTGTTGCCATGGAGTTTATGTCATTAAAGCAAAACATGAAGTTAATTTGATTTCCATTTTTATCATCACCCGCCCTCAAAAAGAGATTCATTTTATAAGGCCTCAGCTTACTTTCCTCTTTGCTTAACGCTCCAGAGAGTGATCAGAACACCATACTCGGTTGACTTTGGAAAATATTTTGTCAGCAGCATTTGATCAAAGTGGTGTGATACTGTTTATATGAGGGTAGACACTGAAAACTAGCCACAAAGAAGCCACTCTGTGTGTCTCTCTCCCTCTTGTCTGCCTGTCTCCTCACACACACACAGACACAGAGGCACACTCATCCGCGTCTGTTTTTGTGCTCACACAGCTGTGGATCTTGCGCAGGGTTCAACCAAGGTAAAGATATGGTATATTGCGCAATGGCTTATAGATTTTTCCACCCCTGGCGAGCTGCCAGTGCTCTCAACGGGAGCGAGGGAGAGAGAGTGAGAGAGAGGGTGGGGGGGATCAGAGAGCAGCACACTTTGTTCCACAAAGTCTGACTCACTAACTGGATTCACTGGCTCCCTTGCTGGGACTGCAGGCCTCTATGACCAGTAGTTAAATTTAGGAAATAAGTCTGGACAAAAGTGTGTGTGTGCGGGTGTACATTTCTTAATAATATTGGGAGTAAAGATTGCTGGTGCTTTGAGTCAAGTATCCGATATATTTTTTGTGTCTGGATATTTCAGCTATCACTCCCTGTGCGATGCGGATTACTGCTGCTCTATATTGGTCGGCCTCTGCCACACAGACACGCACGCACACACATATGTCACACACACCAACAATGTGGAGGAAAAAAATAAATGACCTTAGTTAGTCATTAAACACTGTGAGGTGTCATGGCTATACAGTCTCTGCCTGATGTACTTCCATCAACTATTACACATTGATGATACAGTAAACACATCAAGACAACTTAAACATTACATGCAGAATAGCATTCGGTAATAGCTGAGTCTGTTAATATTCTAAATGGTCACTACTTGTTTTTAATGCCTTATGTTTCTAAGTACCATACAAAAGTATTTTACAAACCAAAACAGTCATCAGACTCCTTGCACAAACGAATGTAAAATAAATGAATGCCTTTCACATGAACCAACAAAAAAAACTGTAATGTGCATGCATGACGGACATTTGATTGGAGACTACTTCCAAAAGGATACTTGGAAGAGTCTGCAAGAGCACTCCAATCTGTTTTGAATCAGACGCTCGCCTGTCAGGATGATCAATCCCACTGTTTTCTTGATTTACTTACCCAGTACGTGACATGCATATGCAAATGAAACTTGTGCGCTTCTCATATCAGCCTCGTCCATATTTTCCGGCCTGGATTAAGAAGACAGACACAAACTGTTCACACACACGGCGGAAGAAATGCATTCCCAGAGCTGAGTTGGCCTAGATCTCTCGCACAGAGGTTTCCCCTACTCCTTTAATTGGGCCCTTGATGCTCGACATAGGGTGTACTTCCTCTAATTAGCTATATCTATAGCGTATGGGAGGGTGTATGAATGCATGCATGTGTAAAATCCTCTTTTGAGCAACTCCAAACTAACTAAGGGCTTTAATTTCACGCTAGGCTGCATTGTCCCATTCAACGGGGTTACCCCCACAACAACAAGAAAGCCTCAGAGAAAATCAAAAAGAACGGGCAACGGAGGAGGGGGATGGAGAGAGAACGAGATACAAACAACAACAACAACAACAACCAAAGCTCATCCTTGAACAATGCCGAACCCTCGCTAACCGTTACTTCTCTTTTTAAAGGGGGCTAATTGAGGGGGTGGAGGAAAGAGGAGCAGGCTGAAGGTGAAGGGGAGTCTGTCCCAAGCAGCTGCCTGCAAGCAGAGTAAACTGTGGCCCTTGTGTCTTCTCGTCCCTACACTCTTAGCAAGTTCCTCAAGCTTCCATGGTCTGATCATGTCCTTGCTTGCTGGAAAACTTACGCCTTATGAATGACTGCAAAGTGTGCAGCTGTTGCACCTCTTAATTCTCAAACCTGTAAAAAAAATAATGGCAGTCTTGCACAGGGAGGATATGCAGATACCTGTCAATCATACATTGATAGTGGTGCGCACGTTATTCTTACCCACTGCCAACAATAATACGATGTTGGGTAGTGTGAAATGCAACAACAAAAGGTCTGTGGCATAATTGCATATAGTTTTGGAGTACTTTTCTACTCTACTGACAAAAGCTGGCTAAGGCCAAACTGATCAGCACATTGGAGTGATTTAAAAGAAAAATTGGCTGCTCCTCTAGCACGTCTAAGTATGTCTATCTGTCAATAACATACGTGAGTGTTGAGTATGATTTCAGATTAGTGTGTGTGTGTGTGTGTGTGTGCCATATAGTATGGTAAACACATCTATATCGCAGACCAACATAAGACCGCTATAGGGGTCGCCTGCCTCCACTGGCTTCAGATCAGCCTAATCCACACTAGGAGGCAGAGGACAGGCTACACATATTAACACGGACACACACACATATCGAACACAGACATACACACACATGCCCATCCATCCAGGGGACACCCATCTATTACCCTGTTGTGCCAATTGCCTCAGTTAAGCATGATAAATCCATTTTCTATGGGCGGTCAGGAAGACTGCACAGATAAGGGAGAGCAGATCACACAGTGTTGGATTTAACCCACCTCCAATTCCAGACCGATTCAAACTAACACTCACCCACACACACACACACACACACACACACACACACACACACACACACACAGATGAAGAGGAGGACCATCTGCAAGTAAATTAGGGTGTTGCTTGGGGGGGCTAATACCAGCTCTGCCATAGCACACTTTGAAAATCCTACAACCAAAACATTAGGGGAGAGTGGGGGGAGTTGTGCCACTTTTTACTCAAAGTGACTTTAAAGTGAGGCCTTGACAGTAAAGTCTCAAACTAAAATATGTATGTATATTTCAGGATGTGGTGCATCCTTGGCAACAATAACTTTGGATCTGAAATAAACAATTTAAGAAATATAGCTTTCGGAATTTTTTTTGTCTTGTGGCCCCTAGTGCGGGGTAAGATGTGACTTTGGAGAGAATACCATGGGGTAAATTGTGCCATTGATATATATCATAAACTCTCATGCAAGAAAACTCCATTAGACAATTACTTATTTAAGGTTTATTTAAAGTAATTCAAGTAAATATTTTACAAAGATTGAAGGTCAATTTTCTTAAAGGACACATATTATGCAAAACGCACTTTTTAAATGTGTTGGACCATAACTATGGGTCCACGGTGTGCCTAGGGACTGCCAAAGTTTAAAAAAAAAAAAACTCTCCTTTCCTCACCCTCCCCCTTTCTAAAAACCTCTCCAATATACTCCAGTCAGAATTCTCGCCGACTATAAAGTCACTTTCGGCACAGCCACTTCCCCATATTTTCTTTATATGTCCATGCTTCCCCCCCACATTAGTAACCAGAAACTTCCATGGACATATAAAGAAATTTCCACCGTGCAGTAGTCTATGATAACCCCACCCCCCCATTTATTATTGGTCCATGGCCCCGAGATCCTCTGGAACATTTTCCGAGCAACAGCCATGTTGTTTTCCCCGCTGAGCGACAAGATGCCCGTAGTACAGCAAACCATGCAGAGTGTTGCATAAACCAACACAGAAGCATTCTGCTCATAATCCACTAATTTATCTTAATCACAGCAGTCTTAATAATGCCGCATTTATAACGAGACAAAGCTTAGGGAGCTACTTGTGTAGTAATTCCATCGGTGAAACTAAAAGGAATCTCCTCAATGGTTTGCCTTTTATTTACCTAGTGTAGCATATAGCTTCGGGAGTAGCACCCAACGTTTGCTTCTATTACACTAACTTAGCTTTCCTATTGCAGTTTAATAATGCCTCGTTTTTAACACCACAAAGGGTGGGGAGTTATTCCTGTAGAAATCAAACTGAAGCTACTGTTTTCACTGGTTTTAAATCGTCTGAGTGTTATTTTTAGCCGTTAGCGCACATGTAGCTTCGGATGTAGCATACAACGTTTGCTTCTATTACACTAACTTAGCTTTCCCATTGCAGTTTAATAATGCCTCGTTTTTAACACCACAAAGGGTGGGAAGTTATTCCTGTAGAAATCAAATTGTGAAGCTACTGTTTTCACTGGTTTTAATCATGCCATGTCAAACTGTTCAAAGTATGGCTTCGCTCCGAGTAAACACTGTGTTCCCGGTCACACAGTGTCTCTCTAGTATCACGAGAGCACGGCAGAGACGGTGACGATCGCAGGCTGCAGACACCAATATAGGTCATCCTGAGACCAGAGGAACATCAGGGTATAGAGGCTTGCTACAATAAATGATCTGAACGGGTTTTTCAGCAAACATTTGAAAAAATAAGTATTAGGGACTACTTAGACCATATACAATTGACTGCAAAGTGCATAATATGTGAGCTTTAAACAAGGCTTAGCAGATCTAGGTGGTTTTACCTGCAAAGCTCACAATGACAGTGTCACCATCATCATCTTTCTGGCCATCTGAACTCTCATCAGTGCTGCTGTTAAGTGGAATGGAGATGTCAGTCTCTTCTGAGCTACTGTAGACAATCACCTTCTTTTTGGTGACCAGCGTACACAGCCATGTCACTGGCACAACTCTCAGAAATTGACATCACACTAGCTGCTCCGCGCTTGTGGAACCAACTGACACCTGACATATGTGATTACCCCTCCAATTCTGCCTTTAAATCAAGGCTCAAAACCCATCCGTACACCCTGGCTATTCCTCCCCATTAACTATCTTACCTATGTACTACTATCTGTGTTTATATGTGGATGTCTGGGCTTTATGTCTTTTAGTTTTGTTATTGTTATTTTACCTTATTTTTTTACATACTGAATGCACTATGTATAGCACTGTGGACAGTGCAAACTATTATAAATGTGCTTTTATAAATACATTTGACTTACTTACTTATAACTCACCCCAAGCCCTTTGGCACAAATCACCCCAACCCCAGAATTTTGGATAATTAGCATGATGCAGCAGTTTAGGGCTACCATTTTGCTAACTGTATAGACTCAAAGTGTAGCATATAAAGCACGAAAACATGTGTCAAATGTTTTCAAACGTGTCTATAATTGTTCAAACACAATAATCAAAGAACCTTGATCATGGAAAATTTACTTTTAAAAACACTGTTTTTTTTAGCTTAAATGTGCTTATATCTTATTCCATGTGTTCCGTACAGGATAAGTCAAATGGATGGCTCTTCAAAAATATGTGGTCACATTTCCAATGTCTTCTATGGTTTTCTAGAAACAAGGGGTGGCACTACTTCCCCACTGGCCCAACTCCCCCCCCCACTCTCCCCTACATCCACAGCTAGTCGGCAAAAAATATTTTTATTTATTGACGCACACATCACACACAATGTGAAATTTAGAATAGAGAGACTGTTTAACTGACATAGACATTTTGTGTGCCACTTCCCACTTCCCCTGCGCTTCTCCCTCCGTTCCTGGCCACCAGCTCTCACTCTGGGCCAAGCAGTGTAAGGTGGGCCTGGTCTGCCTCCAGCAGAAAGGATGAATAAGTAAAAAGAACACAATGTACCCCTGGGTTTTGCCTGCAACCCACTGCCTGCCTGTCGCCCTGGCACAGTTGGCAAGCCACTTTCACTCTGCCTACTGTCCACTACAGCAAACCATAGTCTATGATGCCTGTGCTGTGCCTACCAAGTAGCTCTGTGTGTGTGTGTGTGTGTGTGTGTGTGTGTGTGTGTGTGTGTGTGTGTGTGTGTGTGCGTGTGCGTGTGTGTGTGTGTGTGTGTGTGCAGTGCAAAGTGATGCCGGTAAGGCTTGGTATGTCACCAGATCATGCTGGCCCACCTCGGTTTACACCAGCACCGCCGTCGTCACTGTCCGGTCCCATTGAAACCAGAACCGAGGGCTGACGCAGGAGAGCCATCGACCCCAAAATGGAACAGGACACAAACACACACACACACACACACACACACGGACAGCCTGGGGACTGTTTCTATATTGTCAAAAATCTATGTTGTCCTCCAGTCATCATTTCAATAAAACTCACTTTCAAGGGCCTCGAAGTGAGTTTTATTGAAATTAGTATTTTAGTATATGTATGCGCAGTATAAAAACAGCTTGCAAGGCCTCCACACATATTGCCACGCTGACTTTACGCCTCTCCATATGAACTGATTCCGTGCACAGTTTTGTTGAGACGATATGTGCTTTTATCTCCATCACCAAAGATACTGCCAACAAAATCTCCCCTTTTTATGTTGCTATGGTTATATGGCATGGCTACAGTACTGTATGTATGGGTTTCAATGCATGCTTTCAAGTGCTTAGCCAGTCTGCACGGATGAGTGAATTTCAAGGACTTATTTGATCTCCAAATATAACGACACTTTTGAACTGCAAATAAGTGGACATGAAGCGCCCATGAGCATGGAACGAGCAAACAAATGCTTGCTTTGCGTGTGAACTGTGTGAAGTTAAACTGTCTCCCGCAACGTGTTATAAGCTATAGACGTAAGAGACAGTGTGTGCAGCAAAGCTTCGGATGTTGGCAGTCGTTGTGAGATGCGCTGGATATGATCAGCCCACATCTCATTTGGATAAGTGGGACTTAAGCGGAGTCTGAAATAATTGATTGAAAAAAGACATCGCTGCACATTAAAGTTTTAATTAACGACGTCTCCCCGACCTACAGAAAGGCATTAAAGGCCTACAACTTTGTGCAAATGCATTTCCGTTACAGCACAGGGATGTGAAACAATGCCTCATAGCCCCGTAAAGCAAGTTTGGCAAGGGCATGTGCACCACTTTTGGCTGATCGGGTTCGTCAACAACCTAGGACATTCCAGCAATGCTTTTAAACGTATTAATAATACATTGTAGATTGTTTACACCGGTTTTGCATGTTTTCTGCTGTGTGTGAATTATTCACGTGAGTGAGATCGAAGAACATAGTCTTAATGGAGTCACAGGACGACAGCAGCAGCGCAAGGACAAAACCCTGATGCACGTCAGTCTGGGTGTGGGCTGGGCACACAGAGAAACTACAAACAATCCCGCCTCACGCAGCATGAACCACAGATCAATATAACGGGCGTTGGTGGTGAATAAGAGGCGGATGTTTGAGTCAAGTTTCAAATTACCGGAGTGAAACAGAGAGGTGTCAATCGGACGCACGAGCATGATGAACACAGATGCACCTTTCCAGTTCATTTGTGCCTACTGTTATCTAAGAGCGACGTAATATCCACTAAATGGGCAATCACAAATTGTCATGAAGGTTCTTGAAATCCACCAGCCCGGACCGGGACACGCAGCAGCAGCAGCCTAAGCAGATCAATATTGCGCATATGGCCAGCACGCGTCCATTCAGCGCTCGTGCGAGAGTATCTGCTGCCAATTAATTTTAATTAATGGAAAGAAAGAGGAAACTCGATGCGGACCTCTGCCTAGTGCCTCATACCACTAGGCTTGGAAACATGTCTGTGCAAAATATGCAGCAGGGCTGTTGGACTTATTCTACTTTACGGAGTCAATAAAATCGACTATTGATTAGAAAATGTCTCATTCACTCTTCAAATCTCGCAGACGATAAAAGAGGGGTCAGGAGTAAAATAAAAAAAGAAGCAGGAATGAGAAAGACAGAAGTGTTTGAAGCTTAAATGGATTTGCGGCCAAGGCTGAAAGAAATTTAATGAAGAAGCTTAATTTTGCATTCGAGCAGCACTGGTCGCAATTGTTTCTTAAACTATATACAATCAGAGATAACTGACACATGGAGGCATGGTCTGGTGAGACGGCTTGACATAAGGAATGTTTTTCCGGAGCTCGTCAAATCACATAGTCTTGGATTATACAGGACATATAGGTCCACTTTTATTTAGTGTAAAAAGAAGACTAAATACCAGCCTATAATCCTACTATAATCCTGTAACATACCAATGCAAAGCAGCATAATTGAGGCGGGAGGGCGGCGGGCCGTGACCTCCATGCAGCACTGAGAAATGTAACTTTCAGGCCTGCCCTCATAACAGCAGTGACTCCATATGTTATGCAGAATCATTTCAGTGTGTACATGAAAGCGTAAAAATGGTCATGCATAAAGCAGGTGTTGAAGTTTCTTTCACTGTGTTACTCCAGACTTTACTGGTAGCTCTTGACCTCGCAACACTTATAGCCTATATCATATAGGTTATATATAGGCCTACCACACTGAGATATGTTGATGTTAAAAGGTTATATTCCGCTAGATGTTTAAAGACGCTTAGTGATAAAATAGTGAAACTACAAAAATAAAAAATAAATCGTAGCACGGTGTCTAATGTGATAAACCGAGCGGCAGAGGGAAAAACGGCCCTGACAGAAGCTCGGCGCGCCTGCAGCTCTGTATCCTCTGTTAGTTAACTCTGCACTGACTGCACTACGAGTCTACATCTGAGAGCCTGAAGCTTCATTTAAAACGATAACTTCAAATGTGCTCTCATCAACAGCGTAAAGAGCAAGGTTCTGCAAAAAATAACTAAAAAAGGTCATCCTTGTGTTGACCTTTGCAGCTGTGAGCTGTTATATATTTTTTCATTTGCAGTTAAAAGTATATATATACACGCCCAAACAGGGACAATCCAACACATAAATAAAGTATAATAAGTTAAATTAAAATGAAAAGATTACCCAGAAAAAAAACAGCCCGAGGGTGTATGTTGTGTCTAAACCTGGCTCAGTATTTTCATTGTGTAAACATGCTTAACACATTAAAGATTCATTCTTGTTTTGTCTTTTGTTTTTCAAGATCTTTAAAAGAAATAGCCTTATAAACCTAAGGGGGGACTCCGGTATTTTTGTCTTATTATTGTTCAGTGGCAGAAGTTGATAAGGCCCGAAAGGTCAAAACTGACTCTGACATTGTGCATTCAATTACAAAAACGAGAGCTGAATATTTGAGGTGCACATCTTAATTATATATATTGTAATATATTGTTTAAAAAAAAGTTTTTTTTAAAACTAACTCTTAATCGTCTGTAAAGCCTACAACGGGTCACTAAAGTATTATTGCTGACGGCCCTTGAAATTACGCACAAGAAAAAAATAAGATTTCCTCCTACAGTGAGTGAATCTCTTTTAAAAACTGTTCAGTAGCCTACTCCATAATGTAAAAAAAAAAAAAAAACTTTGTAATCGATGCTTCTTAGGTCAACTGTATTTTGCGATTAATCTACCATCAACGGACTCCCCAAACCAACACGCGCACACCCTTCCCTATTCAACTTGTAAGATTTAACCATAGATGGTATATAAAAGGATTTAACCCCCCCCAAAAAATTTTCCCCTCATTTTATTTCAAAACCATGAAGAAACTAAATGAGGGTTATGAATGTGACCCTAAAGGCCCCCAGCGCCGACCGCGGGTGCAGAACGGCAGACCTCCGTAACAGCCGCAAATCAGAAACCCTCCTTCACACGAAAAATAAACTGTCCCACAACTCATCGAGTCACACAAAAAACTCTATTCGCAGTTCATTCTATTTGTCGATAAAAGCCGCGTATTGCCCAAGGGTTACTGCAATTAGCCGCCAAAATGCCAGGGCACCTAGCCCTTCTTCCCCTTTCTCCAACCTCCGTTTTATATAAAATAGATTTGGGATAAGCGCCATTTTCTCTCCAAACCATACGCAATGAGACGCACAAGAAAGCGCGTTGGGAGAGTGCCATTAAAAAATAAAGGGGGAGAGAGAGAGAGAGAGCGAAGTTAAAGATTATCTCTGAAAAGAAAGCAGAGCCGGGTGGAAAAGCGTCCTTAAAACGCAACAAATGACATGCAGTAGCAGCACGGCAGGCAACACAACACTGTGACCGCGTACAGTAGAAACAGCCCGGAGGCGCACCATACCGGAAAAAAAATGAAATAAAAAATAAAGGAATGAAGAAGAGCGAGAAACCCGGCGATTTGTGTACATACCTGTGTCAAGCAGTAAGGGGAATACATGGTTGTGTCTAGAGATGAAAATTGGAGTTGTTGATGATAAAGTTGGATGGAGGTTCGCTGCGGTGCCGCATTGCAAAGCCGCTGTGGCTCAGTCCAGGCTGTAACCCCGCCTCACTCACAGTGAAAGCTCCGCAATAACTTTAGGGGAAAGTTTTTGCTGCTCTCTCTCCCCCTCCCTCCCTCCCTCCCTTTTTCTGTCTAACTCTTCCTCTCGCTCTCTCTCCAGACCCGAGTCTTTTTTAGATCGGCAAACAAACTCAACTATTGAAAAATATAGAGGCTATTTCATCGACTTTTATTATAAAAAAGGAAAGTAGAAGAATACGTGTTTCGCTAAAGCCCCAGAGAGGACGACAGGCTTCGGGTACAGTATCCATGCAGTACAGTAGGGGCTATAGTGCGCTACTCGGTGGTGAGTGCATACTTAGTCATATATTTTCTGATATTTTATAAAATTCATATAGCCTAATATACATAGTTTTTTCCCCCTGGACGAGGCTATCCCACAAATCTTTTGCGAGGGAATGACTAGTCTTGATTTCCCTCTCATGCAACACGCATGAAGTTATGGCACCGCATTTTTATTTAAACTCGTCTTGACATGACAAATGACAGCAGTCAGATGCCTGTATATTTATCTATCTTAGATAAATATTCATCAACTAGATAGATAGATAGATAGATAGATAGATAGATAGATAGATAGATAGATAGATAGATAGATAGATAGATAGATAGATAGATAGAGTAGAAAGATGGATGAATAGATATTCCTAAGAATAGGTTTTACATTACTATGTTAAAAGATCCTTTCTTGAGAATATGTTTGGCTTTGCATTCACTTGGTAAAAAAGCTTAAGCAATGAGTGCAGTGCAAATGATATAGGGGGCAGATTTCCTAAAAAATTATATTTTTCAACTTTCATATCCTTTGCTGAAAATGCAGAAGCCAACTCAGAGTCCGACCAAAATAGAAACAAATGTTTGAACATTTACTGCTGAGATTTAGTCAGCCGGAGAGCGACACAAAGCCTTTCGCACGGGGTTAACTGATTCAAGTATCTTAAAGTGCACAGGCCCAATATTTTCAACCTGAGCATTTGTAGTTGTAAATGAGTGACAAAGCGTTTTTTGATGCAGCGGAAACTTTAGCTCAACTGTGGGCCTAACATATTTGTGTTTAATTAATTTTTACAAGGTGTCACGGCTGGATTCGAGGCCTCATCTCTGTCAGTTCCTCTTCGGCTGAGGACGGCCGTAGTTGTACGTTTTGGGTAAGAGAAGCTTCTCTTCTGTAAGTTATACCTAACACCACATTTTATTTAAAACTGAATGAGCGTTTAAATACTCTTTCTATGGACCTCATTGCATGCCTCCATGAAAATAAACAAAGTTTTACATTTCTCTTTGGCAAAGGTTACAATTATAGCAAGTTGACGTCAAATTTACTATCTGAGCGATTGCAATTCTTTTGGCTATGACACCCTTCGGTTTCCTGATTTTCTCCTTTTTGACCCAGCACTGAGTCATATACCAGAGCACTGTATGTTTAGACAAAGGATACCTGAACTTGAACGAAGTGGTCCAAACCAGTTTCATTGTGACTTCTATTGTATGGAAGCGATACACTCTGTTTCTAATCAGGCTTGGCTTTATCCTCGCCCGCTCCCTGCTCCTCAGCCTAATCAAACTCATATATGCAGGCAGAGTGCCTGCAATTATACATAAGCCCCTGCCTTGTGCATGTGTGCAAGCGAGAGTGTGCGCGAGCATTTGGAAGTATGTGTGTATGCATGAATGCAATTCTGTTCGTTTTTGTGTGTGTGTGTGTGTGTGTGTGTGTGTGTGTCTGTGTGTGTGTGTGTGTGTGTGTGTGTGTAAGGGTGCGGTTTCGGGGGATTGAAGTCACCCCAGTGCTAGGATGCCAAGTTTTTCAGGGGGATATGAAGCTGTGCAGCTTTACGAGACCTCAGCCTATGTAGGATACTTAGACACTCACACCACAGACACACATGCATACAATGTGCAGCGTATGTATACACACACACAAACACACACGCACACACACACACACACACACACACACACACACACACACACACACACACACACACACACACACACACACACACACACACACACGTATACATACACAGCCACAAACGTCTTGTGGTCAAAGATATGCTGGCACAAGCAACCAGGAGGAGAATTGGATTCAGAAGGGGGAGGAAAAACACTAAATAAAAAGTGCAAGAAAAGCGAAGCATATTGAGGTGTAATCTATTCCTTTTCCATAGTCTCTCCTCTTTCCAATCCACACCCCACCACAGCGTATAGACCCAAACCCCAAAGCCTTTGTGTGCACTCCCTCATTTTCACTCTTTCTCTTACTGTCTGCCCTCCCTTTTTTATTATTATTCTCCACGATTCTCCTTAGTGACCTCTTCCTCCTTTTTTTCTATCTTATAGTCTTTTGCCATTCCCTCTCTTCCTCTGCCATCCTCATCGCACACACACTGTTCCGTTGCTCTGCCTTACTTTACTGTGCCGTCTTTGTCTCCTGCTGCGGTCTGGGCCGAGACGACCATCTCAGTATTCAGCACAGGTGCTGGGCTGGAACAAACAAACTATAGCAACCTCACCAAGTAATAACAAAATACAAACTCTCACTATGGCCATGATCAAACGGGTCCTGTCCGAGAGTCACCTATGGAATCCCATCCAGCGCACGGGGCTCTATACTGGTGTTTTTCTTTTTGTTTGTTTTAAAGATATTTTTTGGGGCATTTTTATGCTTTATTGATAGTGTAGAGACAGAGATGAAATGGGGCAGAGAGGGGAGTGACATGCAGAGAACGACCGTGGGCTGGAATCGAACCCGGGTCCGCTGCTGGCCGAGGCCCATGGGGGGGACGCCCTACCAACTGAGCTAAGGGCGCCCCCTTATACTGGTGGTTTTCTGAGTTTGCCATTAAAAGTGCACACGAGAAAACCATATGGCGTTTCTAAAGTTAGCATGTTGTGGTCTCCCATTGATACACAGCAATGCCCCATATACTTGTTGTTTACCATCGCCTGTGGCTAGGCCATCAAATATTGAAAGTGATGTGGCATAGTGATACTGCCATTAGCATGTTAAATGTGTGAGACAGGTGGTTGAGGCCGCCTTTCAAAAAAGCAGGAAATATGTGAGCGGAAAAATGTGTGTAACTGTACCGCTTACTACGCCGTACAGTGTAAATATTGTTCAAGTAAGCTGTTTATGTGTGCTCTGGGAGGGAGCACGCCAGTAAACTGCATACAGGCATATGCAGTCAGGAAAGAAATGGCTGACTGGCCGTTATGGCTTACAAGCATATCATACACAGTGTGGATCCCAGAGACTCCGTGGATCTGTTTGCAATCTGAGTGTGTGTGCGGAGCAATGTGTTACGCCTGCTGCTTTTTATGTGTTTACTGTGTGCAATAGCTGCATACGCTTTACTCGACTGGTTTGGATTACTGCCTCTCCACCCTGTTTGTGTTCCACAGGAAAAAAAATGTATAGATTTATTTTTCTAGCGTGATCATCATCATAATTTCTAGATTCGAGCAATACGTTCAACATGTCAAACTACAGCCCACAGGTCACACAAGTAGCTTTCTGGGGAGTACAACATTGTCTATTAACTTTACCTTAAAGAAGCGGTGCTGTTTTTTTAAGAAATTAAATTCAGAACTTGTCACAACCAGAAAGTGTTCTGAAGAGAAAACTTTCAGTTTCTTTAGTTTTGCATTTTAATTTGTTTTAAAGGTGTAGTCAGTGATTCTAGAGAAGAACATGTTGTCAAAATCACTTTTTGTCAAAATCTGTGAATATCTCCTGACCTGTCGATACAAAAAATCTGGTATTAATACACAGCCTAGACTCTGTAAATGGGCTTGTTGCTATCTATGGTGCCCCCCACCTTTGTTTACATACCTATTTACAGCTAGGCTGTGTATAAAAACCCAAAACAATTTCAGCATGCACAACTCCATCTTTAACTAGCTGCCGGCTCGTTCTGCCATGCATTTGAGGAAAATGCACTATACTGCTGGTAGTACCAGGTAAAAATACATGTAACAGAATAGTGGTCATTTTGAGGAAACACGTGTCTATGCAGGGCCCTGTTGCCACATGTCAGTACAGAGGACAGATGAGTTCAGGACATGCATGATGAAATTAGGGAGATTTTACAGGAAGTGGATGTATGGACGGGCAGAGGGACAACACTCAAAAAATATAGTGTGTATTTCCTGGACACATTAACCCACCCAGACCCTCCAATTCCAGCTCTGAAGAATAAGGATAATTTAGTCCTTAAGATCCCCGTGCTGACAACTGAGCCTTAAGAATTTATTCTGCAACATGCACTGCTGAGTCGTTTGTACCCTCAATGCCGTCCTCCTCTCAATGCGGTAAATCTTATGAAAGAAAAAAGAAAGAAATAATTTTTTATCGAGTCGGCTTGTTTGGATGTCCAGGAAATACATCTGTGAGACAACATGAGGAACACAGATGTAGAGAGCTTGTAGTGTGTGTGTGTGTGTGTGTGTGTGTGTGTGTGTGTGTGTGTGTGTGTGTGTGTGTGTGTGTGTGTGTGTGTATGTGTATGTGTGCGTGTGCGTGCACGTGCGTGCATGTGTGTGTGTGTTTTATATATACCCTATATGTATCAGACACGAGGAAACATTCAGGCATCCCTGGGCCTCTAGCGGGATCGTCGTTCACCAGGTAGGTGTCAGTAGCCTAGAAACACAAAAAAGATGGTTATTTTATTACAATTGCATCAATGAAAGTATTTGCAATTCTCTTATAAGAAGCCGATCTCTATCGCTTCTGGCACCATGGCATCAGAAATTCTAGCGTTCATTGATTTAACTTGAATCTGTTTCTCATTTGAAGTTTCTTATTTTAAAGGACCAACACCAAACAAAGACATTTTAAGCAAACATTTTAATCATTCAATGTTTCTTCGTATTAAGCAAATGCAATGTTCAATCTGACATGTGCTGTTCTTTAGCAATGTAGTTAAAGAAATAATTCAGTTAAACCATTTTAGTAATGTCTCTGACCAATCGTGTCCTGAAATCACCCCGATCAGATGTATATTTTTCTTGCTTCCCCTTTGTGAGGCAACCCTTAAAAATCACCTGCGCTATATGAGAAAGGCTTATAACCCCTGCCGGTTCCATTTCTCCACAGAAAGCACAGCGCCTGTTAACAACTCGTGCACTATACATCCCCAGCCAGACTGCCTGTAAGTACCAGTGTGCGTGCCTGCATGTGTGTGTAAGTGTGCACTCAAGGAGCTTCATTTGTATTCTAAGTCGAGCAGGCAGGCAGGCAGGGTTCTGGCAGGGCCCGGAGCTGTGAAATGGGCTCTCTTTGCAGTTCTGCTGCTGATTGGATCAACCTATCCCACTCTACTTAGCTGAAGGGAGCCCAAATCCCACAGCCGCTGTGCCGTTCTGTGAAATCCTATTTCATTTCACAACTTTAACGGATAAAAAAGCGTGCACAAGCGCTGGTGCCAGCCCAAGACCCCATGCCACATTTATTTAGCTGAACAGGAGCAGAGGGAAAACAGTGTATCTGGGTGTGTGGAAATGTTGTAATGCACACACATATAGTCTCGCTGCCCTCTTGAAAATATAATCACCTGCATGTATATTTACATGCCCATACACGCCCATGCGCTCCCGGCCTCGCACACAAACACACGGCAAACACACCAACGCACACGTGCATGCCACTTACGCAGACACACAGACACAAACCCCATAATAAGAGCCAGACATTGGCAGACCACACAGCCCTGAGTTGTGGTGAAAACAAAGGCTATTCATATCCCTCGCAATGAGAGGTCTGTACAGCGAACTCTCTTTCTCCCTCTCTCCCCGGTCTCTCCCCTCGGCTTTTTATTACAGATAATCTGCACTCGCAAACCTTCCATTTTTCTGCAATTGTGCGATTTCTAATCATCTTTATTAGACCATAAACATGTTTTTATTTTTATATATTTAGTCTCTTTTTATAGTCAAGGCCTCCAGCTCCTTAAGGGGGCAACACAGTGCTCATTGTTGAGTTTCAAGAAGAGGATAAAGCCAGGAACAGAGTGAGAGAGGCCTGCTGATAAGGCCACAAATAATTATGAGAATGGGGTAGCAGACTTCCTAGGATGCACATGCATACACGTATACATACATGCTCACATGCACGTGCACACACACACACACACACACACACACACACACACACACACACACACACACACACACACACACACACACACACACACAGACAAGACAAAATGCAAACACCCAAAGTCTGCCAGGCCACATGTGTCCGATAACAACACGGTGCATCTGATTGGCTGGCGGTTAGAATGATTGCCTGTATCCACAGCACCTGTGTGGGGGGTACGCAACAACGTGAGCCTGCTGACAACCAACAGGAAGACCACAATGCATCAGGTGCGCTATAGGAGCCTCTGTGATTGGCTGTCCCTGGCCAGAAACAGGGCAAGGTGCACTAGCAAGACTCCTCTGATTGGTTGAGCCAGACCCAAAAAGCTGTGGGTGGGAGATAAACTGTTTTTATTGGCTACCACCCCCTCATTCTGGTGGTGAATGGGTGTTGGGATGGACTGAACTGGGACATCTGGTTGAACTGGGAAGTGTGTGAGGAAACATCTAGACTATTCGAGAGCAGCTCTGTATAAGTGTGTAGCCTTTAATCTTTAACTTTAAGGAGAAACAATGTAAATAAAGCAACCAAGCTCTAACAATAGGTAATTTGCTCTCATTTCATATTAACCAGCCAACAAAGAAAAATTTAACAGCCCTCTTTATGTCGTCAGCCAAAGAAACAGGTGTTGATGAACCTCCATCCCATTGTGCAACAGTGAATAACATGAAGCTAATGAATAGGCTAAGCTCTGTACCAGCCACTGGGGAGGCCAGAACATACTGACTCCCTTTGTAGTAAAAACCCCCAAAAAACTCCAGGCCCCCAAACAACTCTCTCCTGCAGCAGTGTATGAATTATATATCGTACTATATATATAGAACATATGCCCGGCCCATATGGCCAGCCCTGAGCGAAAAAATCTCAAAGCCCTCCTTAATTAACATTTTAGAGGGAAAGATTCGGAGGCGGGAGATTGAGTCAGTGACCTATTTGGAGTCCATCATCGCCCAATGCAAATGTGTTAATTGAGACAGATTTTTTCCCACTCCACAAATATGTGGAGATGGGGACGCGAAGGAGGATTCAATTTTTTCTTCTTTTTTTTGTCTGAGCCATCTGATCTGAAGGTGGGGGTATGAGATCTGGTTCAGACTCAGTCTTTCCAGCTGCCTTCACTGACAAAAGAAAACACGCGTCTTTCACTTTGTCTCTCACTATCTCTCAGTCTTTCCTTGGCTTGCTCTCCATCTCTCCCTCTTCTCTGGGTATATGTGTTGACGACCATATGGCCAAATTCTTTGGAGGTGAGATCTCCGAAACCTGCTCACACACTTCCGAGCACGCTCACACATTTACTCTCTCTCTCTCTCTCTCTCTCTCTCTCTCTCTCTCTCTCTCTCTCTCTCTCTCTCTCTCTCTCTCTCACACACACACACACACACACCTCCACAGAGCTTTTTGTATGAAAGGTTCTCAGATGGCTCCATTTTAAAGCAACTCCATTTTTTGAATGGCAACATATCAATGATCCTGCTCTCTATCTTTCCATCTCTCTGCATCTCACATGTGCAGTTACACACGGACACACACAAGCAAACTCTCTTCAATTCACCACAGACACACAAGAACTTGCACACGCTCACACACCTGGTGCAAGTCCTTTCCTTCTTTTTTTTCTGGCTGCTGCACAATTGTCAACCACAACCGCTACCAATGCTCTCACTCCAATTATAATTTTTTTCAAACCATAATTATTGTCACCGCCATTGTCTCTGCAACACGTTTGCTTATCATCCGTATTTGGTGGCTGAAAATAACACTGCCAAGTTTAAGGCACAGGATGAAATATGGGGGGAGGTGGGAGGGAGAGGAAGAGAGAGTCCAGCCAACCTGCATGAGATGGCAACCACTTCAAAGACGCCGGGCCGCACCGGCGATCTGTTCCACGTTGCGTGAGGGGGGTATGAAAGGCAGCAATGGCCGCCGTGTGTGTCCCTGCCAAAGCTACCTCGGGGAGAAACGTTGGAAAAATACGATTTTTCACACAGCCATCTCAGGGGGGTTGAAGAGAAAAAAGCGGGTAGAATAAGAAAGAAGATGAGAAACTGAGGGGCTGCATTAAAAAAAGAAGGCTAGATGGATGGCTGTGCAGAGTGGGGCTAATTATTTCACTCTACTTGTGGGTCCTGAAGGTTTTGTCGGGTCAGAAGTACAGCCAAGATGCACGGCGGCTGCAGACTGCATTTGGCTTAATTGTGCAGTTTTGTTTTACACAACAGTAAAACTCCCAGTTTCTGGATAAGGCATGTGGCAAACAGTGAGAACAGTTTCAGTTTAAGGAGGCCCTGACTACAGGACTACAGGACTACAGGAGGCCGGAGCACATTATAATTTCGGATGACTAAAGCGAAATGCATTCAACCTAGGCAGGAAGTGCCTATCAGCTGGGTGAGGTGAAACGTTTCAATACCTCTGAGTAATAGCTGGGAAAGTATGCCATGTATGAAATGCACGCTTCCACCAAAACTGTTACAGTGAAACAAGTTTGAACAGAGTACACATTGTGACACACCCCAAGATTTGCTCGGCCTGGCACCTTGCCTGTCAACTACTGATCTAGCTCAACAGGCTGGTCATTAGATAACACCATGCCAATTGTAACACTGAACTTTCGAGCTGCAACATTCGCTGCCATACTGCTTGCACCGTACACCAACGCCCACTCCACTAGGTAACCCATTGCCACTGGCCCCCATTGTTCTACACAGATTCTTGTTCAAGCACCTTTTAATGGCCAAACCACACTCAGTTAAGGCCTCGCCACACAATGTGCATTTAACAATGAGGTCTGGACTGGTACAATCAGCCCTTTGTGTCACACATGGACTGATACATGGGGATTTTCTTGTGGTTATGGTTTTAATGCAGCAGAGGTTACCACAAAGACCAGGAAGCATAGAGTTACATTACAGAACGCACACACACACACTCGTACGTACACTCAATACGACTCAATCAAGCAGCGTGTTTAGCTCGTGCAGAATGTCTCACCCACTCCCAATTCAATCTAAATGATACACTAAAAAATGTATTTAATAATAAGGTTCACGCCCACCTCTCAGCTTGGCAACAATATCAGTCTTGACTTTGATTTGACTGACAGTTTCTGGGGTTGGCAGGTTTTCTCTGCAACAACCGCAGCACAACCAACTGTGAAATTATAGGCCCACAATCAAAACAAAATGAGGATTGCAATAGTACTGCCAATTACGAGCCATCACCTAATTGTTCGTTTAGCTTAAGATAGGCTACATATAGACAGATAATTGGACAGTTTATTTGACAAATCAAATGCGGCCTGCAATTTGATATTTTGAACCGCTTGAGGCCTGCCTGTTTTGTTGTGTAGGTGTGACATAAAACTTGGGCCAACAGATTTTTTTTTGGCAAGTGACCCCAATTATAAAGTTACATTGATAATTAAAACACATTCAAATATGTATTCAAGTTCAACTGGTGTGACAAAGGTTGATGACAATTTAACTGGGGGAGAGAAAACTAGTTCCTCCTGTAAAGTTGGTTGAAGGCAATAGATGAGCAGAGCAAATCATTCATAGATGTTCTGCATAAAATCATGTGAACAAAACACTTGTGCTTATTGTTGATGACAATGAACAGGCTCAATTGGAGATAATGTTTTCAGGACAATGTATAGAACAAATACGGCAATCAAAAACACATATGATTCACAGTTCCATATGCAATTAAAATAATTAATAAACAGCAAGGCAATATCCTCATGACAAGAGTTTTCATTCACATAAGTTGTAACAACTATTGCACATATTTTGATGCCCTGCTTATTATTATTTGTTGTGTGTCTGTTTATCATGTTTAATGTTTTAAACTGTGTTTATTGTTTTGAAAAAGCAAATTGATATATCTGGATATAATTTTGACATCTTTGTCAAATCTGAGCTAGTGTATTTCAGTCTATCTAAGACCATACCATTTTATTTTTAAGACATTAAGTCAAACACCAGTCAGATATTTTATTGGAGTGGTATTTTGTGTAATATTAATATGCTCAGTGAGAACTGTTTGGACATATGAGCTGAAAGAGTTACATAATTGGTGCAAGAAAAGAAATATATTGGAATCGTTCTAGTGCATACTCCAGAGTGCTGTATTTCTATGTTATTAAAAACAAAACAAAAAAACACTATCCAAAGATCTCAATATATTATTTTTACGGGTCTGTCTTGAATTAAAATACTCAACAAACCGAACCTGTGAGCGATGGCAATTTGGAAAACAAATGCCATAGAACCGGAATGATGGCACATTTACTGTCTTGGGTTGATAATGAAGATTAATTTTAAGTAAGGTCACAGTTTAAGGCCATTATAATAATATTTCAAAATGTTTGAACTGTAGCACGATATACTGTAGAAATAATCCCTTACACAATTATCATCTGATAGCCTACTGGCAAAAAAAAGCAGTAAACTGCAGCGAGAGAAAAACTGTTTTTGAAACAGACCTCTAATGTAATGAAATAATATATTTAGGTGTCCCTTTATAAATGCTTCAGGTTTTAACTCGTAATTACTTTGATGTTCTGATCAACATGAAATGCTTTGCGGAATTGCCCTTCTTCATGCTGATTTTCGATATGAGCGCTCTCAGCACTTGTGTTCTTGTGGTAGCCTACAAAGACGGACTGTGTGTCAACTCACCTCCCCACCCCCTTGTCGTCGCTATAAAGTGTCATCAACTACGCAAATGCCCATTGATGAAAAAAAGCACACACAAAAAAAAGCAGCCGCACTCACACAAAAATACACAGCTATGTGCAATGTGGAGAACGGTGCTGCTAATGCTGTCACGATAACATTATCATCATCGTCATCATAGCCTATATTCTCTCTTTCTCTATGCTGGCCTTTAATGTATCCTCAGTCTGCGCTAGCACATGTGTTTTATTCTGTTTGATCTGAGCCTGTTGGTGGGCCACTCCATCGCCTCTGCAAATAATTCAGTAGACACACGTTGTAAACCCACCAGTGAGGCTAAATCAGTTTACATTAGGTGACTGATTTATTATATAAGAGCCATAATTATCACAGCGTTAATGTGTATTTAAGGTCTGAAGAAATTATAAGTGCAAGGGATACAAATGGTTAAATATAGCTGCATTAAAATGCATTGTTGTGATGCAAGTAATAATACGAATCAGCCTATTATTGCTTTTTACAATTTAGTTAATTGTGTTTTTAGATGTTAATTATCCAAATTAACTGGAAAGCAAGGTGATTATACACATAACACATACTCTTTCTCTTTGTGTCTCTCTCATTCTATCTCTCTCTCTCTCACACACACACACACACACACACACACACACACACACACACACACACACAGGTGTATTGTATCGTCATCCTTGGCCTAACACCCCAAAGCCAACTCTCACTCTGTGTTTTCAACCAAGTGCTGATCTTTTACAAATAACTTAAAAACCTTCTTCTTCCAAACCTGCAGGGGTGCAGTTAAACTCGTGCAATGTTTGGTTTATGTTCTGTCTATAGACTTTACCCTATAGAACCAACAGAGTCAAACTATTGAGTTACACAGCACGTACCATTATAGCGCGGGGAGATCTGCCAACCCTCTCAATGCCCCATTTTCCTTTAAAAGTTCAGCTTCCAAAAAAAGTGAGAGAGGGAGCGAGGGCTGAAGGGGGGAAGACTTGGTCTCTTCGCAGTTGCCGGAAGCAAAAAAAGGACCTTTAAACAAGTCGGCCTTAGGCCCAGATAGAAAAAAACACTCTCTCAAAAGTGGGTCCACTCTGCAAGAGATAGGAGGAAAGGAATACAGCAGCTCCAAGCCCTCCTCTTCTACCGCTGTTTGGCCTCAGATGCGCCCATGTCCAGCAGCAAGAAGTCAGCCAGACGTCTGCGACAAAGTCCCGAGGTGCGTCCTTCAGCGGCAAAACTTGTCCAGCAGATTGTGAGACGCTGAAAAAAACCTCCGAATTATTAAGATAGTAATAACACGTTCAAATAAATGGCCGGGAGAGGTGATGCAAAGTAAGTTGTTTTTGATATTATTATTTCTTTTTCCATGTGGTGGAGCCTTTGCAATCGGGCAGCTTCTGTCTCCAAAACGTGTCCAAAAGCGGCTGTCTCCTGCGCCGCGCGTCCGATCTGTTTTACCCTAGTATCTCTCTCTCTCCTTCTCCCTCTCTCTCTCTCTCCTCTCTCTCAAAAACACGCACATGCACGCACACACGCGGCGTTACACACAAAACGGGGGGACACCCCTGGTCCCTCGTCGTCGCCTCCTCCTCCTCCTCCTAAAAGCTTGACGAGATGAAAGAGCAGCTTGCGTCTTTGCCTTTTCAAATCGCTCCAGCCTCGCCGATAGCAGCAGAATGCCTGCACAGCGACACGTAGCTCGGTCCGGGCTTTCGGCGCGGCGCGTAGAAATTGAAGCTCTCCGGCTGCTGCGACGACGGACAGCCTACACTTCCCTCCCCAAAAAATATCAGCCGCTAAATAGCTCACCTCACCAGCGTGCGACCTGTTTACAAACACCTAGCCTACATACAGACACACATATGCACACAAATAATAGACGGGGGGAAATTAGGGCAGTTGTTTAGTAAAAGGTGGGGGGACGCTGCTTCAGCCGGCAACAGCATCGAACTGGTGAATTATTAGGTGCATTATTAATAACGCGAGCGGTGTGCAGTCTGTCGCTGAGAGAGCGGAGCGGCCAGGGGAGCAGCTGGGGCTTAAGGAGAATTAGGAGGACCAGGGGCTAAATGACGGCCGGTTGTGATTAGGGCTGCACTGCCTTCTACCTACCGCTTGTAGGCTATACTAGGATTCAGAGTGGCACCGTGGGCACGGCCGGGTACGACCCGAGCTGCCCCCCGTCCGATTCCTGTATGTGTGTGTGTGTGTGTGTGTGTGTGTGTGTGTGTGTGTGTGTGTGTGTGTGTGTGTGTGTGTGTGTGTGTGTGTGTGTGTGTGTGTGTTTCTTTGTAATGCAGCATGACATCGTGCAACGAAAAGGTCAATAGGTTCATTTAAAGAGAAAAAAATAATAAAAATGCATTACGTTCATCTAAATATAAAAATGCCCATGTAGTCACTCTCCCTGTAACCTTAGAAATCCAATGGATATAAGAAGGTTCAGACGGCTCTTAAAGGGAGGACTGACCATAGTTAGACAGACGCATGTATTCTAATAATATTGTTATTATTAATGGTACAAACTCTAAAGCTTTCCTTTTTTAACACTTCACCTGAGAGATTTGTTTTAGAGTGTCTTCACATGAGCATGACGAGGTTAAGCAACAGGATTGAATGTGACTGAGATATCACAGAGCACTGACATCTTGTCTGACAGAAACGACGACGTGACTTTGTGAAAATAACACCAAACCATTTTTTTCTTATTTTTCTTCTTAATAAAAGGATTTTGGGATAAGAAATAAGAAATAAGGGCCGATGGGAAATTTAACACATGAGTTAAGTGAGTGATGTTTGTGGCCTGTGCATGTCGTGGAATGAGAAGCATTGCGTTCAATTTGGCCAGGCAGAAGAAAGAAATTAGTCTCTTCAAAAAATAACTGTTACTGATACAAAGTGGTCCCACGAAACCCATTAAAAAACAAGAAAGCCTCAATGATTATTGGTAAATAATACAGTATGTTTGAAACAGAAAATGGAAGCATTTCAGTGTTCAACACTGCACTTCTATTAAATCTTTCAGATTTTTTTAAATAATTGTCAAATGTCGAGCTTTTACTAAACAAATACAAATTCTTAGTTTGAATCAAGACATACGCCACTGAGTATTGCCTTACTGTTACTGCACGCGAATGCAGCAATATTGACCCTTGTCCTAATAGAGAGACAGCACGGTGTCTGCGGGTAAAATGTTCTTGTGCGTGTGTCGTTATCCGTCTTTTTTTTTCATTCAGACGTCTAATGACATTCCTCCAACATGACGGCCTATCAATAATTAAATGTTGACCTCCCCACACATTTGGCCACATCAATTATTCATCTGCAAATTAATTTGTGATTTAAATAGTTGTTCAGCATAATTTGGATTATTACAATAAAATGTGTCTGAGATTAGATTAGATGTGTATTCTTCTTCCCCTTTTTTGTTCTTTATGTGTATGTGTATGTGTTTGTGTGTCGTATTTAAGAAGTTTGAAGTAGGCCTTATGGAGGCCCCGATGGCCCCTTTACTCAACCGCAACCGTTTAGCTTGTGTCATAGCTTAAATGTTGTTTAACATGGAGGTTAACAAAGACCTTTTAATCAAAATATGATAGTGTTAATGAGGCTAGCACAAAGGCAAATAATGTAGCCAAAAAGTACAGGCTTAATCCTTTTTTGAGGCTGTCACCTTCTCATGAACAGTTATTTAATGTATGTGTGCTCTTAAGTGAGACACTGTGTACTGTTTTTCGATCTTATTTTCAAAATGCATTTCCCTTGCCATACCAATTTATTTTGTTTGAGATATATGAAATGCAAGAGAGACGGTTCAAAACCCCAAACGGGAGTCTTATGTCTTGTTTTTGTTACACTCTACATTTCTTTGCAAAAGTTGCTCTTTGAATTTTGATTATTTTAAAATGTTAAATTATTATTATTATTGTTATTATTATTATTATTATTATTATTATTATTATTATTATTATTATTATTATTATTAATAATAATAATAATAATAATAATAATAATAATAATAATTATTATTATTATAGTAATGTTTTCAAATAGCCTACAGCTTAATTCAAAATTCGACAGGGAGTCATTTTCTGTTTATACCATGACCTTCCTTAAAAAAATCAACAAAAATAACAGCTAGTTTGAAAATTAATTTAGCTGGCTTTTTTTTCTTTCTTTCTCTTTTTCTTCTTTTGTTACAGATGCAAATGACTGGGACGCTTGCACATGGTCGTCGGCCTGTTTGGAGAATGACCAGTTGATTGGAAAAAACAAACAAATGTGCCTCTAAACCCCGAATAATACCACGACATAATTTTTCCCGTAACCCTTAATTATTTTCCAAATGTGCACAGTGAGACCGCACGGTGTACTCAAGCATGAAGCAACCATGCTCCGGAAGATGCAAAAGGCCAGACGGATCCCCTCCATGCTTCAGGTAACAAACCACATGGATCCGAATAAATAAATCACATCGAGTAAAACTTGTTACTAGAACGAAAAGAAAAATCTGTAGCTTCGTATTAAAGTTGTCCAATAAGAACACGCCATTTCAGACAGCCAGTTCTTTATTTGACAGACAAATTGCCATCTAATGTGTAGTTCGAGGCTTTCACACAAACATTTTTAACATAAAAGAAACATAGGCCTACAACTATTATATAAAATCGAAAATCTGCACAAATAAAAGCCTGCTGCATACCCTATATTCTTTCACCTACAAAACACATATGTGGAGGGAGTGTGCTGAAAATTAAATAAAACACAGATGAACACATTGTCCAGTAATTTGAAAAATAAATCTCATAAATTGATGATATACTACATAAAGAAACCCACTTGCATTTGTCTATTAATGTGGCTTAAATAATAATTTATACTCCCTTGTGCTTATGCTCATGCACCATATGCTTATAGCAGTTGACCTCATTTCACTTATAATTGCCTAGTCTTTTTTTTTTGTAAACATTGGTGAAAATGTGGACTGCTGCTGCTTTAAATCTAACCCCCCATCTCTGACATCTAAACCATGATTTGATTTTTATGTTTGGTGAAGACAGGACACAATAAGAAAATGGCTCTATATTCATAAACCCTTGATTCATATTATTAAAACAAAATCAAAAAAGGAGCTGCCCACAGAAAGGCAAATAAATGTGTGTCCCTTTCCAACGTTTTCTTGGAAGAAAACATCAAATTTAAAATTTAATTTCAAAAATTCAGTTGATATGTTCTCAAAGTAACAAAACAAACTGGAGGAAATGTGTTGGCATGCACAGACCCTTATCATGTAAGGCAACGTATAAGCACCAATTAGGCTGAGCTTTGGGTTAATGAAAGCCCTGAGCGCTGCTTCTCACCACAGCCCCCTTAAAACCAGCCATTACTGCAGACCACAACGGCTCTGATACCACACTGTTTTAAGACCCAGCATTATGTGGGCAATAAGTTGCCTAAACCTCACTGTGAGAGAGGAGAAGGGCACACTGTATGAACAGACACAACATGGGGAGGACTCAGTGCTTGTCTGTAAACCCCAAAATGCATCATGGGAAGTTTTTCCTGCACAATTACAAGATTCTAAATCCCAGACTGGATTATATCAGCAAACCACAATCAACTTGTTGAAAGTAATTATCAGAGATGTGATAGATTGCTAGCACTGAGGAAAATTGTTGCAAATAAATCTTCACTATCAAAGATGGAGTTGCGGCAACACGTATTAACAAGATCAGAGGGACAGAGGAACGACGGTTCAGGCCAGAAACAGAGACTGTAAATCGGCCGGGGTGCACAGCCATAGGGAACTTTAATCAACAGGTACATTAGAGCAAATACAAATATAATGATTAAATACTGTAGTTAATACTAATAAGAAAAGGGTCATATAAAATGGGTAGAAACATCTTAGATCTTTTTCTATTAGAAAGAGGACATGGAAGGGGGGCGCCCTTAGCTCAGTTGGTAGGGCGCCCCCCCCATGGGCCTCGGCCAGCAGCAGACCCGGGTTTGATTCCAGCCTGCGGTCGTTCTCTGCATGTCACTCCCCTCTCTGCCCCATTTCAACTCTGTCTCTACACTATCAATAAAAAAGCATAAAAATGCCAAAAAATATCTTAAAAAAGAAAGAGGACATGGCCTGTCAACTCAGAAATTCAATCTTTGAAAAACCTAAGTTAAATGTTCTCTCTTGTCCCCCCAAACCAATATCTCAACACTCCGATTTAATAAAGTGAAATCATATATTATTACAAATGATAATAAATTGAAAAATTGAAAAATTGAAAATATAGGATGAACCAAGGTTGAAATCACAAATCTATCTCCTCACAAGTGCTAACAGAAAGACATCCACTGAAGCTCACTCCCTGAAATAAAGACAAAAAAGGTAGCTCACCCCTGAAGCTTAATTGGGCTGTTAAAAAATGAATTAGAATAAGTAAATATCTTCTATACATCCATTTGGTGGTGCTCGCAGTTAAAGTTAGAGTGCCCTTAGACTAACAAGATCACAAAGCAAACTGTGTATTAATTAATATAGAAAAGCAAATATGGCTGAGAGTGACTATTATACCCTAACTGATATACGCTACTTTTCAAATGTATGTAGCAGTAACAGCATCATACAAAAGAGTGCTGCAAAGTTACAAACTACAACACACAATACAAATCAAAAGTCAAAAGGCCCCAGTCCTTGCCGCTCTTCCTAATAAAAGCACTTCTTTGTGACTCCTGTATAACACCACTGACATCTTCTGCAAGCCTGCTCTCCCTTCCCCGCTGCTGCAGTGAAGCAAGGGTAAAAATTATACAAAACAAAAGTCTACTCCATGACTATATATCAAATAATTTAATTCCCCCCTCTCCACAATCTTCATGCCTCTCATCGCCCAAAGAAAATAATCATCCGCCTCGACACAAGAAGTGCACTAAGAGGTGGAAAGGGAAAAAACAAGGCTCTTTTTGTCTGCGTCAGCCGAGGGTTTTATCCCCTGCGTTGGACGAGTGTTGTCTAGCATTACAAATCTCAGCCCTGGCCTGGACGGACACAGGAGGGCTCTGCTGCTGGCCCTGCATGCTCAACACTGTCTGCATCCTTTATGCTCTCTCTGCCATGCAAATAAACCCCAAATGAGGGAGCAGCTGAGGGAGAGAGATGGAGGGCTGTTGAAAGAGAGGGGAAATAAAGATGGAAGAAAGGAAGACAGGATGGGAAATGAAGGAAACATAAAGGATGGCAAAAGAGGAAATGAAGAAAAATGTATGTGGCGGGTATAGGCGGGGGAAAGAGAGAATAAGTGTGTGTGTGTGTGTGTGTGTGTGTGTGTGTGTGTGTGTGTGTGTGTGTGTGTGTGTGTGTGTGTGTGTGTGTGTGTGTGTGTGTGTGTTTGTGGGCAACAGAGCCAGAAAGAAAGAAAGAGAAAAGAGCGGGCACTAACCGGCCATTGGAGGGGAGAGGAATGCCCGGCCCTGGCACAGGAGAATGGGATGGAGGGTGGAGTGTATGTTCACATTGGTGCTGCCAGCCGAGCACATTCCCAATGCAGAGTCATGGAGACTTTTTAACCTACAGATTTTGAAGCAGCAGCAAGTTTCCGCCAGGAGAGTTTTCCCACTGTGAAATACAATAATATAGGTCAGTAGAAAAGTTATAAGTGAGCTGAAATCATTTGCTAAGGCCAAAAAAATGACTTGAACAACGTGTCCTTTTCTTAAGATAATTTTTTCTATGGCATTTCTGTCTTGATTTAGGGGCTGACAGCGAAATATTTGACAAAAGAGCAGTGGCATCCATGACTCGCAATAACGGACATGGGACTGTTGTCATTATGGGGACGTGCCTTTGACCACTATTGGCCACAGCGATGTCCCAAACAATGTATGTTTTATTGTTGTAAACTACACCATCCTACTCCTGGCAGGATGACCATGTTTTACACAGAAATAAACAAACACAACACACACACACACACACACACACACACACACACACACACACACACACACACACACACACACACACACACACACACACATCCCCCAAAACATGCCGTGATAAGTACGAGGGGAATGCACTTTATTAAAAATAATACAAAATAAACATTTTGCTAAACTATGCAAATGATGGTGAATGTCCCTTTATTGTTTTTTTCCTTTAAAGTATTTGTAGTGGAAATTTAAACATTTGGATTAAAATATCCTTAAAACTTATTCAGTTAACTTTGCAAACTCAAGGTTATTCACACGTACATAAATGGTCCTAAAATACACAATATTATAATGTAGGAAAACAATTGATAATGGCAGTGATCATCCAAAAGACGCATTATGACAGAGAGTGTAAGTGCCCATATGACCGGTTTAGTTCAACAGCAACAATGGACATACACACATCCCTCATGCGTCAAAGAACATAATGGAAACAGGTATTTTTATTCTATTTGAGTATTTGCCATTTTTTTCTGTTACTTCCAATTCAGATGGAAATGGTGTACTTTTTCACTCCACAACATATTTTTTTACAGCGTTAGTCACAGGTTGTTTTGGATGTTAATATTTAACATACTAAACTATATATTTTTTAAATATGATTAAATGACACAAAAATATATCAAATAGCTACCTGGGCCATCTACATCATAAAAGTGCTGCTTATACAGTACATCAATGCATAGGTAATAATAATAATAATAATAATAATAATAATAATAATAATAATAATAATAATAATAATAATAATAATAATCTAATTATGAAATATGTATTAATATAGGCTAACACTCAAAGGGGTCATTCGTCTGCAAAATTTAATAGTTCAAGAACATTTTACTTTCACTTTTACTTAATGACATGTTGAATGTAACACTTGTAATAGAGTGTTGTTACATTTTAATTCAGCTACTTTTACCTTCACCTCTGGTAGATCCATAGTCTGTTTTGTCAAGATCTACACCTTACACATGTGAGAGGGGAGCAACAAAGATCATGACATTATACTGAATGACATCAGGAGAGTGAGACATGAAGACCGTTTGTGATTCTGAGAAAAGACCTCACCTTTCTGAGAATTTTACTCAGATGGGTGTAGTATTGTGAGCACCAGTGTCTTTGTGTTCTCGCCAGTGCAGTGGTTTATCAATGGCTGACATTAGGCACTGTTTTGATAACACTTGGACACACACACACATGCACACACGCACGCACACACGCACGCACGCACACACACACACACAAACACACACACACACACACACACACACGTGCGCGCACACACACACACACACACACACACACACACACTTTCACTGATAAAGCATGTGTTCGGTTTTAAATCATATATTACAAAAATGTGGATTACAGACAAGAAAACAAATGCTAAATTATTATCATTATTATTATTTTTTATCACCGAAGCTTAAACTTGAAATCTATTAAACAATAAACAAAAGCATACTCTGCAACAATTTTTACATTTCAAACATGTTTCAAGCTAAATTTGCCAAAACATTTGCGCTTTTAGATCCTCCTTTATGAGGAATTTGCTATTTGCCTTTGCCATGTATGGCGGTCATTTGGTGTTTTGGATTGTTGGTCAGACAATAGAAGACATTCATTTGGAATGCATGTTTTACATTTTCTGTAGGCCTATATATCATTACCTAAATGAATGATCCCCCAAAAATGGTCAGATTAACTCCTAATAATAAAGCTGATAATTATTAGTTGCAACCCTATTATTGTTGTTAATAATGTTATTGTTGTTATTATTATTAAATTCAGTTTTATATTGGAACAAAAGAGGAACCTTCTCTCAAGGACACAATGACACACTGCGGCCAGTATCTGTGTCTGTACTGTGTGCGTCCCTGACATCATTCCTCTTTGTGCCATAAACAGTTAGCAAACGTGACCTGATGTGAGGTCATCTGAGCCGCGGCACACACAGGCCTGTCATTGTATGTCTCTGGGTCTCCACCCATTCTGTGAGTGCGGCACCACTTCAGCAGCGGGTGGGTTTGTTCTGGGATGGGCAGGTCAGCGGCGGGCACAGTTTAAAAGTTAGTTTTATGTTTGTGTGAAGAGGAGGACGGGCAGTTGAACGGTGTGTGTGTGTGTGTGTGTGTGTGTGTGTGTGTGTGTGTGTGTGTGTGTGTGTGTGTGTGTGTGTGTGCGCGTGCTCCCCCAGGAGAAAAGAGGACTCCTAATCTGTTTTCCTGGCTCATCTTTAAAGGGAGAGCAAGACACACTAGAGGCTCTCTCTGATCTGCTGCCCCATCCATCCCTTTACTTTCTCTCTCTCTCACTCTCTCTCTCTCTCTCGCTCCTCCGTCCCTCATTTTCCTCGCTCCCATCATCTGTCTCTCGCACCCTCTGCTTTTAGCCCTCGTTTTCTCGGGCCCCCCCGTCCCTATGCTCTCTCATCTGTTGTGTTGGCCCGCGCTGGTCTTTGTATTGCGACAGCTCCCAACTCCAGATACTGCCTAAGAGCTCTGATTCCACTTAATCACTCAGTTTTTTATTAGTTTTCCCTCGCAGGGTATTTTGTGTTCTGAATTGCGTTTATCTATTATGCTGTTTCAGATTTATTGCTTTAGGAGGCAGACTGTGTGGCACGCTACCCACCAATACGGTACACGATGCAGTGATCTCCCTACGTCTGCCCCTCTTTATGCCTGTCTGCTTTTGTCCCTTCAAAATTAAATGAACAAACACACAAGGAGGGTGCAATGCCACACTAGCTCACAACTCCTCTCATACTTTTTTGTTTACTTTCTTTATTAGTTTTTCTGTTATTGGGCGCCTCAAGCTCTCAACTGCTTTTATTTAGCATTCGGTTAAGACCACGGGGGAAATGTATGTGGCACTATTGGTTCTCGGATGGCACTCTACACTCGGATCCATCTGTCCTGGCATCTTTTGCATCTCATCGCTTAACTTTTCCAATTTCAAAATAAAAATGAGAGTCACAGGTACGGCTTTCACTGTGAGCACAGATGTCTGTCTTTGAAAATCATTTTCAGTAATTAGCTGAATATTTACTGTGGCTTAGTTGTGACTGTGGCACCTTTAAATCAAACTGTGTTCTAAAAAGGCAAAAGTCTGCTGTTTATTGTTCATTAATTGTGCATTGAAGATACTTAACGAACAAACACTGATGTTCGAGGTCATTTTGTTGCCATGGCTTTGCCCTGCGGCCTGAAGCTTTATTTTTTCCTGCTAAATAAGGAGACATGGCATGCATGCTCAAAATATTTTGCCCCGAAATGGCGGCGTACCACTATCAGCCCTCCATTTTGTTCTGTGTGTGGATCCTGCACCTGACTTGTTGGACCAGTGTTTGCATTTGAAAATACCCTCTCGCCATGCCCCGCTGTTACTATGCATCCCTCGTCTGGCTATTGGTCACCACGAGTGCTGTTAACCTGCTGAACCAATAGAAAGGCGCGTTCAGACTGACGTTCCCTCCTTATCCAGTACGCTTCCAGGGGCTTCCTGCGACCGGGGGGGGGGGGGGGGGCAAATGGGCGCTGGCCATCACCTCCACTGAATCCAGAACCATAGGAGACTCAGAGAGACAGAGTAAGACAGAAACAAACACAGTATAAGTGTTGATGAAACAAATAATTTAGGATTACACATAGACAAACGAGTAAAAGCAAAGTTACACGATGACCACATAGACAACATCAGTCTCTTTTTATAAAATGAAAAAGGAAAGAAAGAAAAAATTTATAAATATTCATGACCCCAGTCCCTCCCATCCAAAATCAGTGCCCTCCCTTCCTCCCTCCACACCCAAATCCTCCCTCCTCCTCACTTCCTCTCCCCTCCATTGGGTGGCAACACTTGGTAGGGCACATGGTGAGACAGCTGTTGCAGGGCAACATGGGCATCTGTGGTGCTACATAGAGGAGAGGGGAT